>CM074602.1:600000-817500 GCA_037305975.1 Chrysolophus pictus
AATGAGCAAGGCTGTGTTGTGGGCTCAAGTGACACTGCTTTGCCAGCTGTGACACTGTGCACAGTGCACGATGTGAGCAGCAGCCAAGGGCTCTGCCCCGACCAGATGTGAGCTCAGCATACTTGGTCACTGCTGTTGTCGCCAGGTTTGAGACGGAGCAGGCCCTGCGCCTGAGCGTGGAGGCCGACATCAATGGGCTGCGCAGGGTGCTGGACGAGCTGACCCTGGCCAGGGCCGACCTGGAGATGCAGATCGAGAACCTGAAGGAGGAGCTGGCCTACCTGAAGAAGAACCACGAGGAGGTGAGCGCAGCGCCGGCACCCGCTGGGGCTGTAACGTGTAGCCAGGGCAGAGGGGGTCAGGCACGGGGTGCGGGGCCGTCTGCAACTGGGGCTGGCACTCCTGTGTGCATCATGCATTTCCTTTTGCCCAGGAAATGAACGCGCTGCGCGGACAGGTGGGAGGAGAGATCAGCGTGGAGATGGACGCGGCTCCCGGCATCGACCTCACCAAGATCCTGGCCGAGATGCGGGAGCAGTACGAGAGCCTGGCAGAGAAGAACCGCCGGGACGCCGAGCAGTGGTTCTTCAGCAAGGTGAGCTCGACGCCCGCGGCTGCGCGGCACGGCCGTGCCCACGCCGGGCTGTGACGCGCGGCTCGGCTTCTTGCAGACGGAGGAGCTGAACCGCGAGGTGGCCATCAACACGGAGCAGCTGCAGAGCGGCAAGACGGAGATCACGGAGCTGCGCCGCACCATCCAGAGCCTGGAGATCGACCTGCAGTCCCAGCTCAGCACGGTATGCGGGGCCGCTGCCTGCCGGCGTGGGGCCGGGGCCCTTCCCCGCCGCCCCCCTGAGCCCGTCCTCTCCTCCGCACGCAGAAAGCGGCGCTGGAGGGCACCCTGGCCGACACCGAGGCGCGCTACGGCACCCAGCTGGCCCAGCTGCAGGCGCTGATCACCAGCGTGGAGGAGCAGCTGGCCGAGCTGCGCTGCGACATGGAGCGCCAGAACCACGAGTACCGGGTGCTGCTGGACGTCAAGTGCCGCCTGGAGCAGGAGATCGCCACGTACCGCCGGCTGCTGGAGGGCGAGGACGCCCAGTGCGTGGGGTTTGCGTGGGCGGTGCGGTGGGAGGCGATGGGATGTGGGAAGGGGCAGTGAAGCTCTGTGTTCCCTGTGCCCATGCCCTGATGCTGAGCATGCACCGGGTGTCCCTTTTTGCTGCTGCTACTGCACAGTGGGGTCCCGCAGTGCTGTCGCCCCAGGACAGGGAGCAGGCATTGCTGGGAACGGACTGCCATCTTGCTCCGATCCCCGGCACACACCACCCCAGCACTGTCTTTCTCTTAACATAACACAGAATGGTTTCCTGAAGGCCTTATAAGCATATTCTGGTACAAGAAGAGAAGGCAGGGCTTTAAATAATGGCTTTGTCTCAGTGTCTGCTCTCTTCTTTCCATTTTTGACCTTATTTCATTTCCCCCTGCAGCATGACCTCCCACTACGCCTCGCAGCCTGTGAAAGAAGGTGAGGACCCCTATGTCTGAAGCACAGACTGCACCCATAGCACCTTCCTGCCACAGTCCCATGCTCTCTAACTTAATGCAATTACTATTTTATGACATTTTCAAAGTGTGAATTGGCAGAAATTGTTCTCCTAAAATACCAAAAATGTGTTTTAGAAGATTATCAGTGTAGAGGAACTGTAATAACAATTGTTAAGGTGTGGGTTAAGAGCAAACCCATGGCACAGCACCGCCACACAGAACAGTTCCTTCTCCCCTTGCAGGGCCCGTGACCACACGCCAGATCCGCACCATCTTCGAGGAGGTGCAGGACGGGAAGGTGATCTCCTCCCGTGAGCAGATCACACAGGCTGCTCTCTGAGCGCTCCGCTCCGGTCCCACAGCTTCGCTTCGTGCCGCACCGCTGCAGCCCACCCCCCTTCTCTAAGCACCGTGCTGAGTGTGGGCATCAAATAAAGCTTCTGGCATTTGTGCACACCTGTGCCTCGTCTCACTGCTTGGCTGGGCCTCTCATTTATTCACCTGCTGGACCCGGGGCTCTGGTGAGCACCCTGTGCAGTGCAGCCCGGGCAGTGGGGGGGCTGTCAGGGGAGGCGTTGGGGTGCAGGGGGTGATGCCCCTCTGGAAATACGGAGTCCAAATGGGCACAGCCCCTGCAGGTGGTTGAGGGCCCTCCTGCGAGGCACTGCCCGCAGCCCTGTCTGTTCCTGGAAAGCAGCTCAGACACATTCTTGGCTGCATTCTGCCACATGACCTCATAATTCACAGAATCACAGAGATGACTCAGAAAAGTGCTATTCACTGTATGTAAGAACAGAGCTGGCCACGCAGTTTTAAGACCCCTTTCAACAAGCATCTATGGGGAGATGAGACAGTTCCGATCTACCAAAGCACTGAGGGATGCCGCTGTGCAGCCTGTGGAGCCGCCCTGCACTGGGTGGGTTCGGTGGGGCTGCAGCAGGGGGGTGGCACGGACACAGCCCCACTCACCACCCCATGAGGATCCCAACTGCCCCCTGGCAGAGCACTGCCAGAGGAGCTGCACGTCGTTTCTCCCAGAAAAGTGAAGCACGCCCCTGCAGCTATAGGAACAGCAAACAATGGCTTGCTAACAAAATCCCGTTTTAATTACACCCGCTACTGCAAATTGTGAGGTAGGCGTGGAAAGCAGATGTCGGCTGTCCCACCTCAAGCAGCAATAAGCAGCACTGACCCCGCAGAGCTGTGGAGCAGGAGGCAGCTCCAGGCACGCCTGGCTGAGCGCCTGGGTTCCAAAAGGCACTCTGACTTCTGCGCTGAATTCCCCTGACACAAAAGACCACTTTGGAAGCAGAAATGAAGGTGCGGCTTTACAACCTTTTATGGAAGCTCTGCACAGTAATTTGATCTCTTATGAGCCCATTGAAGTCGCGTGGTTCCAGGACAGATGAAGGCGATGCGCTCTGGTCCTGCAGTTCTGGCTCCCAGGTCTGCTGTAGTCAGAGCTGCTTCTTCCACCTCTGCTCTCCTCCTGCAGTTGGACAGAAGTGCACACCTGAACAGCAGAGTGCTGCAGTGAAACTGCTGTGATGCCACAGAATGGGCATTTGGGGGTCAGAAATGTGAAGAAATGGGCTCACAGTATGTATGGGAATCTGACTTGTTAATAGTTGGCCTTTCCTTCAAAGGAGAGCGCGATGCGACCAGCACACAGTCATTGCGGCTGTGTGTGATGGAGATCGTGTTAAAAATGTCTTAGAATTGTTAATTTGTTGTCTTACATCTTAATTAACAGCTCATCATTTTAATTGCTGCCGTGTGGCAGTATCAAAGCATCACAGATATTTGAGCTGTGTGTGTTCTGACGGCACTCGCAGCAGTTAAAGGAGAGATGAAAGGAAGGCAATTTCATGCAAAGAAAGCTGTGCTGGGACGGGCACACAGAGGGCACAGCAGAGCTGCTCTCCTGGAGGGCTCTGCTGGTCAACACGTGGTTCTGCAGGAACTTCTGCTGGTGTCACTGAGTACAGATGGCAATGGGGAGGGATGTGCTCCTTGGGGCCGTGTCGCTGCCCCCACTGCCCCCACACTGTGTCCAGTCCCAAGGAATTGGAGTCCAAGGGAACATTTCACACACCCCCTCCCCATGCAGCTTTCCTCACACAAGAGAAGGAATTGCATCACCCGGAGCCACTCAGCAATGTACCTTTGCTGCTTATTTCCAAACTCTCCCCCCATCATTGGCAGATGATCTAAGGAACACTTGGCTGTTGGAAGGGGCTGTCGGGGCCTGTCGGGGAGCAGTCAGACAGCTCACCGTGCACACACATGAGAAATTCCTGCTCCTCCACACCCTGCACCACCGCCGGTGCCGCTCCGCTCGGTGACGCACGCAGCAGCAGCGCAGCCAGGCAGCAGCGCCCTGAGCCCACCGCCCCGCACAGCGCACTGTGTGCCCACCGAGCCCTGCTGGCACTGGGCTGTCGGCTGCAGTCCCACACGGCTCTGTCCTCCCCGTCACAGCAGCTCGGGGCGTTCACGCAAAGAGCAGCTTCGCCACAAGCCATGCTGCTGCCAGCTGTGAGCTCCTTACAGCGCACAGGGACCTGTAGCTCTTTTCCCTATGACCTTCAACTGCTGGATGCTGTTCTGCAGTTTCTCTTGGAGAATCTCGTGGTTTTTAAGTTACTCCTGCTCACAGCCATCTCCTGTCCTTCTGGAGCACTCGCTAGGCTCCTGCTTATAAAATCACAATGGCACAGTTCCTCCTCATTGCCTTTCCATATTCCGTCCCTCCTGGGTGGTCTCTGAAGTGAAGAATTAAACAAGCCCTGAAGGATGAACTCCTTTTAATGCCAGAGAAAAGCCCACCTGCAGATAAGAGAGGAGAGCTGCACCTCCGTGCTGGCTGCCCAGCGCTCCACCCCCGGACACAACACTGCACTGCGCCCTGCACGGCTGCTGCCCCATGGGACAGAGGGGCTGAGCTGCTGGGGCAGATGCAGCAAAGAGCTGCTGAATTCCTCCACTTAAACACCGCCTGAATAGATCCATTTCAGAGGTAGCACTACAAAGGAATATTAAAATGTAGCCCTGAGCAAGGAGCCTCCTCCTTTGAATCACACCTATTTACTTGGAAACGGAAGAAGCATAAAAACGCCCTTCGTGAGATAAGAGCTTTCGAGAGAAATATGACAAAAAGCGTGAACAGAACAAAGGAAAAATGACGAATCTGGAAGTTGGCTCAGATTTTAGGAGTGATGAAAATCTTCGGGAATGCATCAGAAAAAAAAAGAAGCAGCGGCAACGCCTCCCGCGTGGGCTATAAAGGGCTGCGGGCAGGGGAAGCGCGCACTGCTGCCTGCGCTGCCAGCCCGCTGTGCCCAGCCTCTGCCCCACCATGAGCACCACTGTCCGGCAGTTCTCCTCCTCCACCTCCCTCAAGAGCCTGGGGGGCGGCTCCAGCAGGCTGTCCTGCGGCCGGGCAGCGGGCTACCGGGCCCCCAGCGTCCACGGCGGCTCCAGCAGCTACTCCATCTCCTCCCGCATCGTCTCGGGGCTCGGCGCCGGCTATGGGGGCGGCTACTGCGGCAGCGTCGGCGGGGGCTTCGGCGGGGGCTTCGGGGGCGGCTATGGGGCCGGCTTCGGGGCCGGCCTTGGGGCCGGCTTCGGGGGTGGCGACGGCATCCTCCCGGCCGGCGAGAAGGAGACGATGCAGAACCTCAACGACCGCCTGGCCGCCTACCTGGACAAGGTGCGCGCCCTGGAGGATGCCAACACCGACCTGGAGGTGAAGATCAGGGAGTGGTACAAGAAGCAGGGGCCCGGCCCCGAGCGCGACTACAGCCCCTACTACCGGACCATCGAGGAGCTGCGCAGCAAGGTGGGTGCTGTGAAAATCAAAGTCCTCATTAAAGTCACTTTTTAATAGATTAAATGGCAAGTGATTGGTCTGAGATGGGAAAACAGAGTGGCTGGAAATAAGTACTGAGCACTCCGCAGTCGGGGACACGCTGTGGCCTTGGCACTGCTTGCTGCTGAAGATGACACACGGTGATGCTAAAGCCAGATCGTGCAGTTTCTAGCTTAGTGCAAGGCTGTCGATAGAAGTTAACAAAGAAAGGAATGGCTCATGGGATGCTTGTTCTTTGGGAGGTGCAAACACAGGAGCAAGGAAAAGCCGTGGGGAACCCAGCCATGGGGAGTCGGTGGTTCTTTGGGCAGAGCCTTCCTCCCCTGCTGCAGCTGGGACGCAAAGACATCCAGATTTGCACCTGGATTCCTTCTTGATATCCCCTGGAGCACCACAACTCACTGCGAGCATTTCATTAGCTTGTGGCTACAGAAATTACTGCTCATTAAATGGCCAATCCTTCTCAAAATCCCAGAACAAATATTTGCACCTTGGTGTAATTATGACAGCCATTTGGGCGCCGTTGCTCCTCCTCAGCTCCTTTTCCTCCCAGTTGGGCTCTTTGCAGTGCCTGCGGTGACACAGGCACGCTGCAACCCGCACGGGCAAATGCTGCCAGGCAGGGGTGCAGCTCAGCATCACACTCTGCAGAGTCCTTGTGCAAAGCCAAGCCAAGGGGCAGGAGTTGGGTGCTGCTCTGGTCCTCTCAAACAAGATCTCCACCAGCAGCATGCGACGTTGTGTAATGACTTTTTCACTCCCTTTTCTGCTTTTTTTTTTTGCCTAGATTCTTGCTGCAACTGTTGAGAACGCCAACATTGTCCTGCAGATTGACAATGCCAGGCTGGCAGCTGATGACTTCAGAACCAAGTAAGTGCAAAGCTCTCGGGGAAAGGAAGGGACAGGGCAGCATGCTCCACGCTGTGCTATTTGCACCTGGAGCTGCCCCACAGCTCCTGCTGGCTGCTGGTGGCCACGGGGTCCTGACAGTCCTGCGCTGCGGAGAGCTGTGCGTGCACCCCTGATGTGAGGTGCTGGCAGACATACACAAGCTGGGGCAGGAAGGAGAAAAGGACTGCTATCAGCTGGACCCAAGCTGAGACCGTGTGCGTGTCGCCAGGTTTGAGACGGAGCAGGCCCTGCGCCTGAGCGTGGAGGCCGACATCAACGGGCTGCGCAGGGTGCTGGACGAGCTGACCCTGGCCAGGGCCGACCTGGAGATGCAGATCGAGAACCTGAAGGAGGAGCTGGCCTACCTGAAGAAGAACCACGAGGAGGTGAGCGCAGCGCCGGCACCCGCTGGGGCTGTAACGTGTAGCCAGGGCAGAGGGGGTCAGGCACGGGGTGCGGGGCCGTCTGCAACTGGGGCTGGCACTCCTGTGTGCATCATGCATTTCCTTTTGCCCAGGAAATGAACGCGCTGCGCGGACAGGTGGGAGGAGAGATCAGCGTGGAGATGGACGCGGCTCCCGGCATCGACCTCACCAAGATCCTGGCCGAGATGCGGGAGCAGTACGAGAGCCTGGCAGAGAAGAACCGCCGGGACGCCGAGCAGTGGTTCTTCAGCAAGGTGAGCTCGACGCCCGCGGCTGCGCGGCACGGCCGTGCCCACGCCGGGCTGTGACGCGCGGCTCGGCTTCTTGCAGACGGAGGAGCTGAACCGCGAGGTGGCCATCAACACGGAGCAGCTGCAGAGCGGCAAGACGGAGATCACGGAGCTGCGCCGCACCATCCAGAGCCTGGAGATCGACCTGCAGTCCCAGCTCAGCACGGTATGCGGGGCCGCTGCCTGCCGGCGTGGGGCCGGGGCCCTTCCCCGCCGCCCCCCTGAGCCCGTCCTCTCCTCCGCACGCAGAAAGCGGCGCTGGAGGGCACCCTGGCCGACACCGAGGCGCGCTACGGCACCCAGCTGGCCCAGCTGCAGGCGCTGATCACCAGCGTGGAGGAGCAGCTGGCCGAGCTGCGCTGCGACATGGAGCGCCAGAACCACGAGTACCGGGTGCTGCTGGACGTCAAGTGCCGCCTGGAGCAGGAGATCGCCACGTACCGCCGGCTGCTGGAGGGCGAGGACGCCCAGTGCGTGGGGTTTGCGTGGGCGGTGCGGTGGGAAGGGCTGTGGGGGTCCCTAACGTGCTGCTTGGGGCCTCATCCTGACCGCAGCCTTCAGGCCTCCTGATTCTTTGCATTCCAACCACAGTTACCCAAAGGTTCCTTCCCTGATCGCTGCCTGTGGAGGGATGCTCAGTATCAGCACTCCCTGCTGCAAGGAGCAGTGTTCCCTCAGCCTGCAGGGGCACCCAGTGCAGCAGATGCTATCATAGTTCCTACGACTTTTCTTCTTTCCTCTCTTGCCTGCATACAGTGCTGATGAAACAACAAGAGTTTCTCCCTAACTTCCCTTTTGTTTTCTCCTCTTCTTGCAGCATCTCTTCCCAGTACTCCTCTGCGATGTCCTCACACTCTGGCAGAGATGGTAAGAATGCATCTTGTTCCACATGCCCACGGCACACAGCTTTGAGACTTCTCTTTGAGCAGCTGCCAAGGTGATGCAGGGAAAGGCAGCCCCCAGGGTGTTGCTGGGTGAGGCAGTGCAGAGGCAGGATAGCACGGGAGCACCCCATAAAAAGCAACCACAAGGAGAAGCTGTAAGGGTGGGAGATGCCCCACACTCCTTTACCCCAGGGGTGCTTCACACCAGCCAGACCCTGTAGCTGAGCAGCCGATGTCTGCACACTGCACAAAGAATTGAACTACCCCGTGAAGTGATGGAGTGAGCCTTTTGTGTTCCTGAGGCTTCCCATCAGCCGGGCGCTTCCCTCTTCTTGGCCAGCGCAGGGCTGTCCCAGGCTGTGTGTTCTGATACCCCTCAGACTTTCCCATGTCTTTCTCCAGCCCACGTGGCACCAGACGGAGTCTTAAGGAATTTCTCTCCCTCCCCATCCCTCTCTGCCTCTCCCTGCAGCCATTACGTCCTCGCGCCAGGTGCGCACCATCGTGGAGGAGGTGCAGGACGGGAAGGTGGTCTCATCCCGGGAGCAGGTGGCACTGACCACACGCTAGTGGGACCCGCAGCAGCCCCAGGCTCTGCCCGACGGAGCTGCCGACACAGCTGGCTTCGCCCCTCTGCTTCTCCCCCAGCGACCCTTAACCACGTGCAGCTGCCATGGTGCACTCTGTACACATTTAATAAAGCTTTGTTTTTCATTCATGCAACTGCAGACTTGTCCGTCACTGACACAGGAGCTCTCAAAGCCGAGGGGCTGGGCACTCATGGCAGGGAAGTTCCAGAAATCCACAGCTGGGAGCGTGGGAGGAGATGTGCGTGCCTGCAGCAGCAGGAGTCCGGGCAGCTTGTTTGTGGAACTCAGTGCTGATGGGTGCAGGAACTGAGATGTGACCTGGTCATGTTGATGTGAGAAAAAGGCAATGATGTTTTTAGACAAAGTGCCAAATGAGAACGGACTGAAGCCAGCAAACACAAAGCTGTGCTCTCTGACGCTCAGTATCAGGAGGAGCTGCTCCCTCCCGCAGGCGGAACCCCAGAGAGCTCAGCAGGACCGTGGCTGCCACGTGCACTGCACACAGACACGAGCACAGCATCAGCTGGCAAACCTCATCCAAATGTTCCTCCCACCTCATTTGACTGCCTTAAGATCACACTGTTAGGCACACAGCACCAAGACTTTACACAGCTATATTAATGTTGCCGACGGCTGCACTTAATACCTCTATAGTAACCACTGCTTAATCTGCAGGGGCTGAGCAGCCGTAACTCGGTATATAATAATTCTGACACCCAGCAGATCCCTGCTAAATCCGTCCTGCAGCATTCCAGCACTGGGGCTGACGCAGGGTGGGAGGGCTCCTGCCTGCACATCCTGGAGCTGCCGGTCGGGCACAGGATGGAAGGGGCTGTTGGGGGGGGGCTGCAGGGCCTGCTGCCATCACTGAGTGCCATCGCTAAGCAATTACAGAAGGTAGGAAGTGAAACACCAACCAGAGGGCAGAGTTCACCGCGCCGCGCTTTGCCAGAACTGCAGGCCTTGCAGCAATAAGAACCATCTGACCTCGTGAGCTACACCTGCCTCAAAACAAAACACAGATCAAACGAAAACAAACTTCAGCTCAGGTTGTCTTCATAGCAATGGACAAGAATGCAGGGTGAAATCCGGAGTTAGCTGAAAATGTGCTATTTTTTGCCATCGGAAGACAGTGATTTTTTCTCAGGAGTGCATGTTGGCAGCTACTGAACTTTGAGCTCCCTGCAGAATGCCCCATGTGTGCCAAAGACAGAACGGAGTTCTGGAAAATACAGCCACTGCAGAGTATATGCAGGTGGAAGGCTACAGGAGTGGCCAGCCAGGAGCAGCCCTGCTGCCCGCCCCAGCACAGCCCATCTGTGCCAGCGAGCCCCAGTGCCAGAGCCTCCCATCCACAGGAAGGCCCAGCCTGAGCACTGGAGTTGCTGGGGGCTGCTGGGAGCCCAGGTCTGTAGAAAATCCATTTGGTTTCCTTGGGAGGACGGCACCAGGCATGGTTCTGATTCATCCATGTATGTATGCTTTAGTAAAAAGGCTTAAATTCAGCACAGGGCTCTGCAAACCCTGTGATCACAAAGATGAAAGCCAGTGCTCAGCATGCATAACTGCTGTGCTATATGACAGCCATCTCACAGAAGGAAAATACCACCTACAGTTCACATCTGTGAAATGCGCACGGATTTCCACATCCATCACACAGACACGCTGCTCAGGAGTGTTCCACATTTCCTGCAGGATGCCAGAGCAGGAAAAGCAGTGACTGAATTCAGCAAGGAATTCAGATGTAAGTCCTCAGCAAACAATGGCAAAACTTGGATGGACAACGAAACAAAAAATGGAAACCAGGAATATCTTCGAAAGATATTCCATCAGCAGGGACACCAGGAGACATGAAGGACGTGCCAGACTAAGTGCAAACTACAGAAGCACACACAGCGCCTGCACTCTGCACCAGCACTGTGTCCCAGCAGAAGGCTCTGTGTTTGCACTGCACGTCTCAGCCTTGGGAAGGAGAGCTGTTAATACCTGCCACTGCTGTTCCCATCCCATGGAGCACCAAACTGAAACCCAGGGAAATGCAGGCGTGCCCGCAGTGACTCTCAGTGCTGTGCTCAGAGCTCTGCAGCCCTGATGTCCCCGTGAGCTGCAGGGCTCGGGCAGCAGCTCCTCCTGGGCAGCTTCACAGAGACAGCTGAGTCAACATTTAGATAAGAGAGCACCTGTAAGCAGCAGCACAAGGATTCTGCGTGGGTAAAACTGTCTTAAAGCACTCCGAGACCACAGAGGGCTCCTCCCCGGGGAGATCCAGTCCTGCCTTCTCATTTTCCTCACACATTTGAGCCTGGTTGTTCCATGGGGCAGAGCAGCCCTTGGGACTGACGGCGGGTGCCTGTCCCCTTTGGAACGTGGGGCATCGGGACACCACGGGAAGCCAGAGCACAATTCCTTTCTTTCCAATTTTTTAACAGAATTAAGAGGGAGCAGTACCTTGACCCATCCTCATTTCTTCTTAGAGCAATAATGTTTCCTTGTTGGTCCTGCACGGCGGGCTGCAAAGTGCCAGTGGAGGTGCACACACACACTCATACGTATGCACACACACACCCTGTGCTGGGCTCACACACACACTTACACACACTGAACACACACTTACACACATACACACACACACACACACACACTGAACACACACACACACACACACTGCAGCTCACTGCATCCAGCTGGGAGCACTTCCAGCAGCGCTGCCATTACACACATGGAGAGCATCGTTATCAAATTGCTCCATCAAAAATGAAAATCTCTTTTAGTAAAATAAAGATGGCAGCTGCTGGCAGGCCTTGAGGCGTGGCCTGGTGTAGATGCCAAAGCTTCCCATTATGAAAAGGAAAAAACCCACTGTGAAGAACACACAAATTGCACTGAAATCCCCTACAATCACGAGTGAAATACTCCTCCATAGAAGCTGTAGTATTCATCAGTGGCTACAGAGACCTACAGCTATGCCTGAAGTTCAAAATGGACACAAAGAACCCACACCACATGTAAGGCTTTCTGGATTTGCAGTGCCAGGATAAAACCAAGGCAATGCCCCAAAGCAGGCTGCACCGGGCGCGTCCTTCGTGTGACGGGTCTGGGTTGGACTCCAGGGACGATGCTGAAGAGCAGCTATGTGACAGGCACCACTTGGCTGTATTAATATTATTAACAAAATGAAAAACCCGGATGACAAAGCACTGTAATTATCTCTCCCGTCCCTCAATTCAGCATCCCTAGACTAAAAATATGTTGAATATCCTTTTTCTTTTGTAGTCTCCTGGACGCGCTTCCCCCAGACTGTGCTTGGAGGAGCTCCGTGGTGCTGCCAGGATTGGCGTCAGACTGCTCCCAAAATTCTCCATGCTTCTGTTTTAGAAACGCAGAGCACCATCTCCTGTGGCTGTCCTCTCCTGGCAGCAAATGGCCATAGCTAACTGCAGTGCCTGGGAGGAGGAGGAAATATCCTTTTCTCTTTTACTTTGGGTAAATATTTGCATGTTTTGTCTAGCAGAACACATTCCCTGGGGTCCCTCCTCTGCAAGGGGATGTCACGGTGCACGCTGGAGGAAGGGAAGCAGCAAGCCATCACTGCTCAAGCTCCATATTTTCTGTGCACTCCATTTCCATGGTGCAACGCCAGGGGCCCTGGCGGGACCTCACCCCACTGCTGCCGCCCAGGAGGTCCCCCCCATCCCCTGGGGCAGCTGCACCGCGGGCGCCTGCACCCGAGGGGGCCGAGCAGGCTCTGCCGGGTGGCGGCACCAGCCCACAGCAATCCCCTCCAGCAGGACTCGCCCCCCATGGGTAATTGCTGTTTCGTTCCCCGGGCAGTCTCAGTTATCGTCGCTGTTTGTGTCACTTGTTTGGTTGTCATCACAAGTCAGACCTGATGATTCAGGAAGTCACATTTTTGATGTAGTTTTGAAACACGCTTCTATTAACCAAAGCATCTTTCTGTTGTGGGATCGCCGGAGACAAACGCCCATAGGGAAATATTCCAGGCACAGAACTACCAGGTAGGGAGGAGGAAGAACAAACAGCGCTTCTCCAGCGGCAGCATCCACGGGGCGGTATAAATAGGGAGCAGTGGGACCAGAGGCCGGCAGCAGCTCCTGCACCGCCCGCGCAGCTCGCGCGGCTGCACCATGAGCTGCGCGCGGCAGTGCGGCACCTGGGGCAGCGCGGGCAGCCGGGCGGGCACCATGCAGGGCTCCTCTGCCTCCCCAGGACGGCACGCAGCCTTCGAGGTCGCGGCCGCAGCCGGGGCTTTCTCTGGCGGCAGTTTGGGCGAGGGGCTGCTCGGGCAGCAGCTGGGTGTCGGCAGCATGAGCGGGGGCAGCTTCGGAGCGACCCCGCGGGCCTGTTCCACTCTTGGGTTCAGCACGGGGGGCATGTGTGCGCGCGGCGTCGGAGGTTTCGGCAGGGCCGGCGAGGGGATCCTGTTTGCCAACAATGAGAAGGCAACGATGCAGAACCTCAATGACCGCCTGGCCTCCTACCTGGACAAGGTGCGGCTGCTGGAGAGCGAGAATGCCGAGCTGGAGTGCCGCATCCGGGAGTGGTACGCCAAGGTGGGCCCCAGCTGTGAGCCGCGGGACTACAGCTGCTTCCACAAGGAGATTGAAGACCTTCAGAACCAGGTAAAGCATCTCGAGAAACGTCTCACACCTCTTTGCGCCTCGCTTCCACACGCGGACAGACCGATGCCCAGCAGCAGCCTGGAGGAGCAGGAGGTGGCAGCTGGCATTCAGCGATCAGAGGGCAGCAGCTCACAGAGAGCCGACGGTCCTGCAGCCCGCCATGCAGGCTCCCCGCTGTAGTGCCATTTAACTGATTAATAACCCCCAAACATGAAACCATTATAAAATAACCATGTTGCAGTGCTCCGGGTGGACAATTCCTCCAGGCCTCCTGCAGCCGGCAGAACCTGCCAGCCCAAATCTCTTCCTGTGCTTTCTTTCCAGATCCTGTGTGCAGCCATGGAGACCAACAAAATCCTTCTGAACATTGACAACAGTCGGATGACGGCTGATGACTTCAGAGCCAAGTGAGCCCTGCGCTGGGCTGGGGGTCAGGGGAAGGAAGGGGTGGGCACTGAGGTGGTGTGGGGCTGAAACCTGCCCGCCCTGCTGTCGTATTAAAGCACAGACCCCTGTGCAAGGCAATGTCTGCAGCATCATGTGCCTGAAGCAAGTGAACTTGGTCCTAATTTCGTCCCTCACACTCAGCTCAAGCACTTGCAGTGCTTTGCTGGCATGTTGAGTTCCTGTTCCTGTGCTTCAGGTATGAGACCGAGTGCAGCCTCCGGCAGAATGTGGACGCGGACATCTGCAATCTGCGCCCTGTGCTGGACCAGCTGGCCAGCTGCAAGGCTGACCTGCAGCTGCAGTGCGAGGCCGTGACCGAGGAGATGTGCTGTCTCAGGGCGAACCATGAGGAGGTCAGATACCCCTCACCCTAAAGAAATCTGTGGGAAGAGGGGAACTTCCCCCAGCTGGGAACATGACCGTCCCGGTGTGCGCTGTCTGCAGGAAATGAGCTCCCTGAGGAAGCAGGCGACCGGAGATGTGAGCGTGGAGGTCAACGCCTGTCCTGGCCCAGACCTGAGGAAGATCCTGGAGGAGCTGCGCTGTCAGTATGAGACGCTGATGGAGCGCAACCGCAAGGAGACGGAGCAGTGGTTTGCCTGCAAGGTACGGTGCGGTGTGCGGCTCTGCCCTCTGCCTGCTGAGGGAGAGGGAGAAGTGAGAGATCCGTGCTTCTCCACTTCCTGGCAGTGTGTGGACAACAGCAGTTCCAGCTAGGAGAAACTCAGACTGGTTCCACAGCCCCATTGCAGCGCTCTTCTGCTGGTGGCTGAGGAGCTGCGGTGCTGCAGGGTCACGGGGCATGTGGGGCCTGGGCTGGGAGCACCTGGGGGCTGCAGCACAAGCGGATGTCCGGGGCTGTGGTGTGGGATGGGCAGGGCACGCAGTGCTCCTTCTGACCTCAGGTGGAAGAGGTGAACCTGGAGGTCATCACCAGCAGCCAGGAGATAGAGTCGAGCAACAAGCAGGTCACGGAGCTGAGACGCCAGCTGCAGGGCCTGGAGATCAACGTGCAAGCCCAACTGACCATGGTGAGTGACGCACGATTCTGTCTCAGCCCCCAGCTCCCTGCAGAGAGCTGCAGGAGCAGAACCGCACGGATGGGTACAGTAGGACAGCTCTGCAGTGGGATCCCTTGATAAGAAGTCCAGGCTGCCTGTGACAGCTGCATAACCCATCCTCCTTTTTGTTGCTGCCATGCTCAGAAAGAAAACCTGGAGTCCTCTCTGGCTGAGACAGAATGCCGCTACAACAAATACCTCACTGAGCTGCAGAGCCAGATCTCCTGCGTGGAGCAGCGGCTGGCAGAGATCCGGGCAGAGATGGAGTGCCAGAACCAAGAGTACAAGAGCCTGCTGGATATCAAGTGCCGCCTAGAGCAGGAGATCCACACCTACCGCTGCCTGCTGGAGGGCGGGCAGCAGGACATCATGTATGCAGGCTGCAGGCAGAGCCGGGCACAGTGACAGCCCTGGGCCGTCACTTACAGGGATATGAAAACCTGAGACACAAGCGGTAGAAGAACACATGGCGAGGAACCAGCAGCGCCCTGCTTCCAGCCAGGGCTGGGAAGCCAAGCATGAGGAGCTGAGCATTTGCTCTGACCAATGTCCGACCATGAGCTCCTTCTCTCCCCTGGGAAGGGGGTCAGCCCATCGCTCCCACCCTGCGCCAGCCCTGCCTGCGCTGCGGGGCGGCTCCTGCTGAGCTGGGGAAGGTGCTTCGTGACAGCTGTCATTTAGCTGAGTCCTGCTGGCTCTGCACTGATAGACAGGATTAGGGACGGGTAGTTAAATTCCCTGAAACAATAAATTATCTAAACGTTTTCAGTTTCACATGACAATTTTAATTATGGTTTGGGGAAATTTAATTTGTATGCAAAGCAGCTGGCTCTTCCCTGCTTTCCATGAACTGAGGTTTTGAAACAGAGAAGAGCTGTGCACAGAGCTGTCTGAGCCTCCAGCGCCCCGCAGGTGGAGGTGTTTTAATGGGGGCATCCCAAAGAGGGCTCTCCAGTCCCATGTGAGCTACACGAAACATCAGCTCTCATTCCCAGAGCTCAGCTGCTGCAGTGTGTGAACAGCACTGTTACACGTGATGGAGTCACTGTCCCTGGAGGTGCTCAGGAGATGTGTAGATGTGGCACTTGGGGACGTGGTTGGGCACAGTGGGGATGGGTTGGTAGTTCGATTTGGTGACATTAGAGGTCTTTTCCAACCTGAATGACTCCATGGTCCCACAGTCAGGGCGTTCTTCCAGGTGGGGCTGAAGAGCTGCAGGGGGAGTCAAGGCCTGCCCAAGCCGTTCACCAGGGATGTAAGATTAAGCAAGCTTGGGGAAAGAGGGAGGAGAAATGCAGTACAAGAGGAAGTGGGGATGTGAAAAGGACAGGGGGTGCACAAAGGAAACTCCAGACAAAGCCATGCTGAACCCTGAGCAGGACACTGCAGACAAGAGACGTCCCTTGGAGGGCTCCCAAAGAACAACCCCCAAAAAAGTAAAGCAAACTAACGGGCAGTGCTCAGCTCCACGTGCAGAACCAGTGGGATGGGAGGAACCCATGGGACCAAGTTGAGGGGACCTCAGCACTGCTCTGCCCTTCCTGGGATGTGCTGGGATCCACACGCTTGCACCCAATAAAACTGTGCCACTACTGATGCAGCTCTGAACCTGAGAAACAACTTCTACAAGTAAGGAATTAAACGAGTATTTAGAAACATGTCACACAGATCGTTGTGCTCTGGAAGGGATGCCTGCACTGCGAGAGCTCACGCTGGGAGCGGAGGTCGGAGGCGACGAGGAGGAGCGAGTCGGGGCTGCAGGGAGCGCAGGGCAGCCCGACAGACAGCTTCTGCTGGAAGGGACTTTCGAGCGAAAGTCAGGCTTTCATTAAAGTGGGCGTGTGTTAATATAATCTAATATAAGACAATTTGCAGCACCTTTTGAGGTATTATGAATGTGTAGCAACAGGATAAAATCAAGAACAACAAGTTTTCCCAAATAATACTGAAGTGGTAATTTGAAAGCAAAGCTGTGCTGGACCTGACACGCCCTCCTGCCAGGGGAAGCGATTCCAAGAGAAAATGCTAAATAAGGAACCATGAAAGCATCTGAAGAGAAAAAGCGAGCAGGAAGAACCAGCTGGCAGCGTGCGGGCAGATAAAAGGGCGAGACAAATTAATAGGTGGGAGAGAGAGGTTTTGAAAGTCAGATGCAGTAAACAGACAGAAAAAAAGTGGCGGTGGTCTATTGCACAGAGAAAGGAACGGCGACAGGCGGAGGAACTGCGCTGTTATGCTGCTGTGCCCAGCGCTGTGCTGTGGCCCCTTCCCTACCAGCGGGAATGGGGGGGCTCAGGGGATGAGCTGCACCAGCAACGTGCGACAGAAGGATCCCCGAGAAGTGATCTGCACAGCTGTGAGACGTCGGTGAGAGCAGAAATCAGACAATCCTCTGCAAAGGGTGAGCGCTGGGCAGCAGCTGGGAGTGAAGGGCTGCACTGCACACGCGCTGGCACTGATTGCAGGCGTTGGAATCGTGGGCCGCGAGCTGCTGTATGGTACAAGCTCTAATTTCCCCATAAAAGTCTGTTCCGTGAAGCACACAGACAGGCGAGCCTCACCCACCGCCCTGTCACCGTCCGTGGAACTTGTACTTGCGTTTATTGGGTTGTGTAACATTTGTAAAGAGTTATGTACATCAGTCATGTATACGATAATCAAGCAGGAGATTTCTTGGCCCGCTGCACCAAATAATTTCATTTACGCTGCCTGCAAGACCCACACCCTGGAGACGCATTGCAAGTAGCGATGTTTTAGTGCAAGTAATAAATACAGGCACACACAGAGTTCTCAGGGCCACGGCTGGCCCACACTCGGGCTGCCTGCAGGGTCTGGGCTCTGCCAGGACCTGCCAGGCTCTGGCAGCAGCACCGCAGGTCACAGCCGTGCTGCCCGCAGCCCCAGGCTGGAGATCTCTGAAGCTTCCTGCTGCCATCAGTCTCCATCCATCCCAACACGAATTCCCTCACGCTCTGCTTTGCCATGAACAGCCTGTGCTCCCAGTGGTGCAGGGGCTGTGCAGTGACTGAGCTCGAGGCTGGCAGGCGCTCGGGGAACTGAAAGCCCTCGAGGTGTGGATCAGGCCGGGAGCTGCAGCGGGAGGAAATCCAGCTGAACACCCCGGCATCATGCTGAGCCCAGAGCTGAATTGGAGATGTGAGTCTGCTGGAAAGGAGTGACCGCCTTCCCAGTGCTCTCAGAGCACAGCACCGCAGCCCACAGCGCTTCCAGCTGCTTCCCAGCACCGCCGATCAGCGCGGGGGATGCAGCTCTGACTCACAGCCCCACAACATCACAGTCTGCATCTGAGAGCTGGGAGTGCGAGGTCTGGAGCCGGCTTAGTATCACTTCAAAGCAGGTTTTAATAAGTGATCCCCAATGGCTATTATGCAAATCATTACTCGTAATTACAAGTGACAAGATAACATCGTATTCCAGAGAGGTTGCACAAACATCACTGAAGCAATGCTTATGAAAGCAAAGTTCTGTCAAATTGGACGCACCCTCCTTGTAGCTGACACGAGGAGCGCTATCAGTTTGATAAGCAAAGTGAGCGAAATGTGGAAGAGACGGTGGCACGGCACGCATGGCTGTATGCTGGGATCACCACAGTCCCACTGCCCTTAACAGACCTTGGGAACGTGGCACCATCTCACATCAGTGTAACTGCACCCCGGAACGAGTCCTGTGGGAGAGTGGTAAGATGGATCCAATCTTGGCTGGTAAATGTGACTGCAGCCCGTGGGGCTCTGAGCCAGGATGCATAAAAATGGCCCATCAGTGACACCAACCAGTTTGCTGTGTGCTGTAAGACCTGCTTCTTCTGTCATTGGTGGCTGAGGACACGAGCCACCTGCAGTGCTCCATGTCTGCACTGTGCCTGCTAAACTGAGACTCTGAAAGGGAAAAATGCGACCCGAGCCCAGAGCGCTGCTCTCTGTAGGCTGCTGCTGGGTAACATCTGAAAACCGACACAGCAGAAGCAAAGCTTCAAGCAATCCAGACATTACATTAATTTCTGCTGGCTCTCACAGCCGCACCCTGTCTTCAATTATATTCCTCAAAATGTCTGACGAAAGCCAGATTTATTCCCTATCCTCCTTTTTGCTCATGATCTTCACTCCAATGAGTCTGGGCTGTGTGGGGAGCAGGGAGATGTGTTTCCAGGGGGAGGATGGACTCGTATTTCAGGTGCTGCAGTCGGCAGTCTGAGCTCTGAGGGACTGCAGCGCTGTCCCTGAGCAAGTTATCTCTCTGCACCCCATGAATAGTGAATATTCTAGGATGCTGCCAGCCTTAGGTAGGCGTCTTTTATCATTTTTGATCTAAACAAAGAAATAAGTGAGCTCACTGGAGAGCAGAATCCTAACGTATGCTCATGAGCAGATGATCACATCTACACATCCTTGGGGTCATTTGCCATCCTGGGGATGGGCGTCACTGCAGTGCCACTAGCAGAGAAGGGGGAGCGCATCGGTGTGGTGTCCCCTGCCCTCATCCCAGGTGACGGCTGCTCTCGGGGCTGTCGTGGGGTGTCACAGATTTATCCCAGCGGCTTCTGTAACTATGCACAGGGACATCCTCAAATGGAAGGTTGCCTGTGAGTAAGAGTGGCTGGAAATTCCACGCTGCAGGGGAGAGAAGCCTCCGTCCCTCGAAGAGCAGAACATCCTCTCATTACTGCAGTGTGCTGGACAAAGGCACCTGTGCCGGCTGAGCCAGTCCTCCCCGCGCTCCCCAGCTCTCCTGCCCAGCCTGGGAGATGCTCTCCCAGCACTGATGGTCGGGCTGTGCCAACGCATTACTGCTCTGACAAACACAGGCAGTAAATGTGGAAAGCTTTCCTCCTTTTCCTTTTGTGCTCAATACAATTTTGGTTGTTGGTGAAGGCAGTGACCCACTGGATCTCATCGCAGTCAGGACAGGGAACCCCATGAATCGCCCATCACGTCTTTCCTGCAAGTTCCTTCTTTATCTATGGCCGGCACAAACTGAATGGTCACAGTAACAAAAAATAACTTCAGAGAGGCACTTCAGCCTGTGTGACACCTGGACCAAGGGGCAGACAGGAACTTCCAGTGCTTCGCAGACTGTGAGCAAGTTGAGTTCCTGGGCTGGCATGACAGAATCATGGGCTATGGATGAGGTGACTGGAGAAATCTCGCAGTAGAGGTACCTGAGCCCTGTGCCTGTAATTGCAGCGGCTGGCAGGCATCAGCACCGCGACACCCCGGCTCTTTTTGCTCCTACGGTCACCATTGTTCACGCTTTTCAGAAATGTAAATTTAAATTAACTGCCCACTTTGATTCCACGCAGTCTTCTGTAGCACATGATACAAAAATGTTTGCTGGACTAAGAATAAAATAAATACAAATTAATAAAAGATAAAAGGGACTTTGATGTTATAAATACCAATGCTGTTGCTTTGTACATAATCTAGGGCAACTTTTTTTCTTGACTTCTTGTAAAGTTTGCATCACACAAAAAGCTGATGACTCATAAAACATTATTTTACTTTTTGGAATAAGCTGCTGACATGTAAAGTATCTTCCTTGTGAACTGGGATTTCTAGAGGGAAACTGCCTATGGGTTATTTATTCCTGGCATAAACAGCGAGACTAGCCAGCCCCGTGGGAAGAAGAAACACCCCAGAGGTGGCACCCGCTTGGAAGGTATAAATAGGGATCTGCGGCAGCGACCAACCTGCAGTCTGATTCCGTATCACGCTGTGCATCTTGCTTTGGGCTTTGGGTTGGATTTGCAGCTGTCCTCACAATGAGTTGTAGTATTAAGCAGACAACTGGCTCTCTCAGGGGCAGGACCAGCGGTGGCAGCTGTGTTATTGGTGGTGGTGGTGGTGGTGGAGGAGCGCGGATTTCCTCGGTCTCCTCTGGAAGATACACGACCTGTGGGATAGGCGGTAGCCGAGGGTTCTCTGGGAGAAGCTACTGCAGTGGTGTGAATTACGGAGGAGGACTGAGCAGCGGCAGTCTGGTCGGTGGGAGCTATGGAGGTGGCTTAGGAGCCACTGTCCTCGGAGGATGTTCAGGCATTGGATTCAGCGGTGGCAGTGCCCGCTTTGGTGGTGGCATTGGAGGTGGCCTTGGTATCGGCATTGGTGGAGGGGTAGTTGGGGGGGGTTTTGCTGGTGATGGCATTCTTCTTTCCGGTGATGAAAAAGTCACCATGCAGAACCTTAACGACCGCCTGGCTTCTTACCTGGACAAGGTGAGGTGCCTGGAACAAGAAAACGCTGACCTGGAGTGCAGAATCAGGGAGTGGTACGCCAAGCAGGGCCCCTTCTGCGAGCCGCGGGACTACAGCTGCTATTATAAAGAGATAGAAGATCTTCAGAACCAGGTAACATCACTTCTCAGCTGCTTCCTCGCTTGTAAACTTCTCCCACGCTGTTGCTTCACAGCTTAATGCAGCTATTGAGAGTAACATTTCACTGTTGTAAAACGCTCCTCGTAAACAGACATTAAGACAACTGCCTGTGTAGAGCCCTGGAGCTCAAACGTAAAAGTCTTTAGAGTTTGGATTGTTTCCATTGCTTTTATTCATCAGATATATTTGAAAGGGAAAGTGTTATGGGCATGGAATACATCTGGATTGGCTCAGCAGTCTGCCTGAGCTACATTTTGCCAAGGCGTTTGAGTGGACGATTGCCAAGAGGACGACTAAATGAGAGATAAACAACAAGCCGCATGAGCTTATTCTGTCATTCGTCTCGCAGATTTCCAGTTAAACACTGCTTCCTTTATTTACACATTTATTCTTTCATACAGGACTGGGAAGTATTGGACACCTCATTAAAAGTGAGAACAAAGAAAGCACTGCCAGAATAAAGTTAAAATTAAAAAGGTTTTTGCAGAGCGTGTGTGTGGCAAAACTTCTAGGATGCCGACACACAGAGAAAAAAGTGAAAGGAATCCAGGAAACAGAATGAGACAGACCATAATTAAGTCTTGGAAAAGCTTTTATATCTTTTATCCATTAAAGTAAGGTTTAGACTGAAAAGGTTGGAGGATCGTGGCAGGCGCGGGGCAGCACTGTCCCTGTCTGCACCTGAACTCTGTGTTTCAGCCTTTTAATGCCTCCCCAGCGCTGTGCTGAATGCTCACACTGGCCTGCCGTGCTCAGCTGCCCCGCGCCCAGCAGCCAACAGAGCCTGCATGCACTGCAGCCCGAGGGGATGGGGAAGAGGCTTCAGGAGTGACCACTGAACTCTCTTCTTTTCCAGATTGTCTGTGCAACCATAGACAACAACAAGATCATTCTGAACATCGACAACAGCCGGATGACAGCCGATGACTTCCGAGTGAAGTGAGTGCTCCTGGTGCTGCAGCAGGCTGTCAGGATGCGGCTCAGAAGGGCTCCTGCAGCCCTCACCTCCAGAGCTGCCTTCATGTCTGGGGCAACAGCACGGTTCTGTGTGCAGATGGGAGCTGTGCAGAAAGCACCCAGCAGGTTTTGCACAGGGAGCAGTGCGGGCTCACCCGGCTTCTTGTGGGAGGTTTTTGTTTTCTCTTGTTAGAGCATGCCAATGTGGTGAGTGACCCCTCCACCAAGCTTAGAGAAAGTGGGTTGAGGGCAGACCTGGGAAGGAGATCCTCAGATCGCTTCCCTCAGCATCCCAGGAGGCTGGTTAGGAAATGGCTGTAAGAGAGGCATCTGCAGAAAAGAGCAGATGATGGTCAGATGCTGACTGCTCTCTCTTGCTTTCTTTCTCACTCAGGTACGAGACGGAGCTGGCCCTGCGCCAGAGCGTGGAGGCTGACATCAATGGGCTGCGCCAGGTCCTGGACCAGCTGACGCTCTGCAGGTCCGACCTGGAGGCACAGCTGGAGTCACTGCGGGAGGAGCTCTGCTGCCTGAAGAAGAACCACGAGGAGGTAGGCTGATGGCCCCTGCCCAAAGCCTCCCTTTGCTCAGATCTGCGCTCTCCCTCCCCTTGGTCGTACAGGGCTGATGCTGCAAAGGGCTTCGCTTCCCCTGCCACAGCGCTGGACGGAGGTGGCACAGGGAGCTGGGAGCTGGCAGTGCCCCCAGCCGGGATCCTCCCTGCTCTCCCCGGTGTTTTCCTTGCTTCTGAAAACCTGATATGGTTTGCTACAGGAAATGAACTGTCTGAGGAAACAGTCGACTGGAGATGTGAGCGTGGAGGTCAATGCCTGTCCTGGCCCTGACCTCAGGAAGATTCTGGAGGAGATGAGGTGCCAGTATGAGACCCTGATTGAACGTAATCGCAAAGAAGTGGAGGATTGGTATGAGTGCAAGGTGAGCAAAGTTATTCAGCTGTGACTTCTCCAGGCTATGGTTCCACAGCAGTTTACCTTAGGTTAAAACCACACGTCTGTAACAGTTTTTGGCACTGATTTTGACTGCCCAAGTGCCACAGGGGATGCTGCCTCTGCGCGTCCCTTTGGACTGAGAGAGTTCACCCAAACTGTTATCATTTCATGCTCTTTGCTACCTCCACTGCTCTTGGCTCAATCCTTAGCCTGAGTTACAGTGAAACATTCCCTTAACAAAACGTTGCTCTGGCTTGGTGGTTTGCAGATCGAGGAGGTGAATCGGGAGGTGATCACGAGCGGTCAGGAGGTGGAGACGTGCAACAATCAGGTCACCGAGCTGAGGCGGCAGCTGCAGGCCCTGGAGATCGACCTGCAGGCTCAGCTCAGCCAGGTGCGTGCACGGCTCACTGCTGCAGCTCTGCTTCAGGGCAAGAACCTGCAGTTAAGTGCAGCGTCCTCATGCCCGTATTTCTGTTGTGCCACCTGTCACCCTTAGAGGGACAACCTGGAGTCCTCTCTGGCTGAGACAGAATGCCGCTACAACAACCACCTCGGTGAGCTGCAGACTCAGATCACGTGTGTGGAGCAGCAGCTGGCGGACCTGCGGGCGGAGATGGAGTGCCAGAACCAGGAGTACAAGATCCTGCTGGACGTCAAGTGCCGCCTGGAGCAGGAGATCCACACCTACCGCTGCCTGCTGGAGGGCGGGCAGCAGGACCTCATGTGAGTATACCTGAGACACAAGAGTAAAATGCCGTCGTTACTGTATTTTACAATACTCAAGCATTGCCACAAGAAGAGAGCTCGCTTTTATGCCAAAGACAAAAACAGACCAAGAGCAAAGGGTCAATGCGCAAACTGTAGTTCTAATTTATCCACCATTTCCTTCACTAAAACGTTCTATTCCTTTCCACTCAGTCAGCAAGGAGGAATTAGTCAGCTGTCGGGTCTAGGAGGAGGAGTTGCACGAACAGGAGGAATAGGAGGAGGAGGCATCATCCGAACAAGCCACACGTACACTTCGTCTGCCCAGATGCCATCCTGTGCAGCTGCGGAGATACAAGGTGAGGGCTGCAGAACTCCGCTGGGCTTCAAGCCCTCTCTGCTCGACTGCAATGCTACCAGATGGGAGGGGGCAGAGGGGCAGGAAGGGAAGGGCAGAGCCAGAATACAGGCAAGGTACAGACAGCAGAGAACAGGGAGAAAGGACTGGTCTGAAATCTAGGACAAAGGAATGAGCAGGAGAAAGGAGTGCCCTGAAAACCAAAAGAGAAGCAGGAAGTGTGGGAACTTTGGTAGAAAATTACCAGTACTATTTCAGGGGGAAACTTCCAGCCAAACTGAAAGAGAAATAAATGAGCATGGTGGCAGCTGGTGCAGCAGAATGAGGGTAAGTGGAGCACTGTGCAGTGCTCAGCCCAGTGCTGTGCCTGCAGCTCCCACCACTTGGCACTGCTATGCAGAAGGGCAGAGCATGCCCGAGCCACCATGGGTCCCATCTGCCCGATTGCAAGCAGCAAGCAGCTCTTCCTGCAGGGCTGGCATTCATCTGAAATTCCAGCTGAGCTGGCTGCTGAGGTGATCATGTGTACAGAATGACAGCACGGGAAAGAATCTGGTTTTGCTCTAAACAAAATCATGTTTTCCTTTGATCTCTCCAGTGCCTTGCAGAAGGATTTGTGATTAAGCAGAGAAATGAGAATATCCAATGAGAGATCCCTGAAGCAGAGCCACGGATAAAGAGAGAGAATATTTACTGCCTCTGCGAAGAGCAAGGAGCTGCTCCTTTGTATTACTCAGCAATGCTACGCGATGTGCCAGAGGGATAAGCAGAGCGTTGGGCCACATTCCGCTTTATTTTGCTATTTGCTTTTTCCAATCTGTATTGCTGCACCTGCCCAACCACCGTGACTGCTGCTGGAGGTCCCCAGTACTACGATACTATGATCACTAAAGCACCTGCTGGTGAAAAAACTTCTCTAATAAAACTGTGCTTCTGCATGATGCAATCAACAAAGCTGTGTCCACACTCTGATTCCTGCAGCCATGCAGGTGGTGCCCGTAAGCTTCCATGTTTTGGTAAAACATATATAGACAAATATGTGGGAAAAGAAAGAGAGCTTAGCCTGGCTGAAAGTCAGTGGCAGAACAGGGAAATTGTGTCCTTCAGCTCCTGACAGCGTGGTGTGATCCTAACCCTAACCCTAACCCTAACCCTAACCCTAACCCTAACCCTAACCCTAACCCTAACCCTAGTTCTAACCCTAACCCCCCCACCTGGGGAGTGGGGTCAGTTGGAGAAGCCCTTTGTCTTCACAACCAGTGCAGTTTCTGCTGGTTTGGTTTTCTGTCACGTTCAGAGCCATCCCTTTCATTTTATAGGAACCGTTCCACTGAAACAGGACTGGTGGCGAAAGGTTAATTTCCTACCTGCTCTCGCGTAGCCACTGAGTCACTTGCTGGTCATCATCCTATTTCAAAAAGTTTCAGCCTGAACATCAGAAACTGCTGACAGGTCATCTTGACACTTAGCACCCTTCCAAGAACTGGCAGAGGCAGTGGGAGCTGAAAATGTGCAGTTCCACAGAAAACACGATGGAGAAAATGCCAGCTAGGGTCTTTCAGTACCCAGAGCCATTATTTCTTAAAGCTCAGAAGCAAGGCAATGGCTCCTCTGCCTCTGGGCCCCAGAGTGACTTGCAGCTGATGTGGAGTCAGTGTGGATGGGCGCAGTAGCATGCATGCCTCCTGATGCTGAGCTGCACAGAAGAGCAAGTGCAGCAGTTTGTCAGCTTGGGGCCCTGCAGCACTTTTGGTGGGTGTAATCATGGGATGCATCCACAGAGAGCTTATAGAGTCATTCTGGGCTTGGAGAACATTCAGAGAAAAGCTGGTATGAGCTGGGGGAGTTTGGGATTACAATGTTTGCTGGACCAGAAAAGCAAGCAATGATTTTACACATTCACTCCTCCCCACAGCCTTACAGCTACAGCCCTGGACACGGGCTGTACCCCTGTGCACTGCCATGTGTTTGGTACAAAGTCACATTCACGTGTTCAACGTTCCCCTGTGGGTGGCTCAGCACAGCACCCCTGCCTTGCTGCCAAGCTGGAGACATGCAGCAGTCACCCCCCAGGGAGGGGAAAGGCCACAGAGACAAAAACATTTCAGGAGCAAGCAGTGCAGTGTGGCACACTTCTGCAGCCTCAGTCTTCGTATGGAAACTGATTTCTCCACAGACATACATTTGCCATGACATGGAACCTCCCAGATCAGTAGCACCTCGGAAGGCTCATACACAGCCGGAGCCTAAAGAGGTTCCATCGTACCAGGAGGTGAACAGTGCCCTCCTCCTGTAGAAGTGCATGGAGACAAGACCCAGCAGTGGTACTTTTTTATATCATCTACCAGACTCAAGAACCACCAGTATTCAGGGACCAGAGCAAAGTGAGACATTGCAGCATTGCAACAGCTGCAATAATGACACATCAGTGGGTGTTTTCAAACCAAGACTCTACATCAAGTCTTCTATAAGGACAAGTTCCATGTCCAGGGAAAATCTTGGACTTGATGGAAGACGTACAGCGTGTGCTTCCCAGGAGACTGAAGGAGACGCTCATTGTGGTTGCAGTGGAGAAGTTCCACTGCTGGACTCCTCAGTGCACATCCATCCCAGTTCTCAGAGCTGGGGCTGTGAAGAAGTCACAAAGCAGATCTTCTCGTGTTCTTTCCCCACTGTGTTCCCCTGCCTTGCTCAGGGCCAAGTCAGCAGTAGGACAATCTGCTGCCCCTTCTGGTCTTGCCCTTTCCCAGTATGGCAGCCCTTCACTCGCTCACTGCTACAACGTGAAGACGCTGCACTGACGCGCTGCCAGCTTTCAGGCTCCTGGAATCTCCAGGCTGCCGCAGGAGCAGAAGAGCCGCGCTGCCCTCCTTCTCCTGTGAACTGCTGCTGACATCTAGCTGAGCGCCCGCACTCATGGCAAAGGCTTCCCACCCTCCCCAGGCGCCCGCAGCAGCAGCGCAGGCACTTTCACAAAGGAGCTGTCCTACATTCCTGACGGGTGAAAGAGACCTAATGACACGGCCAGAAGGACTCCAAACACCCAGGTTATGAATGTGCCCTGGAAAGCCCCCAGGACGCACCGTCAGCTCCTGAGACACTGGGCCTACGAGTTGGGATGCGTCTGGAAAGCAGCTTATGAGAAGGTAGCTTGGGATAAACAGTCCCAACAGAAAACACCCTGCAAATAACCATGCATTAGGGAGCTGCAAATTACGGAGCTGCAGACCTTGGGCTGGAAATTACATTTCCATGAGATTTCCATACTTGTTTGTGCTAGTTGGACCAGACCCAGGAACCTTATGAGCACACCTAACAAAAACAGGAGGAGAGGAAGCTTAGTTTATGACTTCTTTAGACCTTCAGAGCAGTAATTTCCCTTGGCCTGACCAGAGCACCCATTTCCTGAAGACGGAAAGGAAAATGCAGGAGAGTGGGCATTACTGTGCCAGGGAGAGCTGCCCACTGCAGGGCCAAGAGCCGTGCTGTCACTGCAGCCATCAGCACAATGGCACACAGGCATCCTCCCATCCCACAAAGGGGTGTCCCGCGTTTCTGCCTGCATTATCCTGATGTGCTAAAACGATAACCGTGAAGGGGAGGCAGGAATGTGTGCTCACTCAGAAAGATGCTTGCTGCAGACAGCTGTTGGGAAACGTCTGAAGAATCATATGCAGGACAAGGCAAAGCTTCCAGCAACGCAGCATTACATCAGTTTCGGTTCATTCTTACCACCACACCCTGACTCCAATTATGCTCCCCATTCCTAGTAACGAAATCTGGATATTCTGTTTCTAAGCACAATCGCTATTTGCTGAAGTTTTACGTGTTTCTTAGCTCTGCTCTTGGTTCAGCCCTGAGCGGAGCGCAGCATGGCAGGACTGAAGGCATCAGCGGAGTGCCAGCAGCAGCTCCTTGTTGCTGATAAATCACTGAGCGTCTGCACAGCTCTGTCTCCATCCTGCCGGAGATAGCACAGGAATGCTGCTGGCTTTCATTGCACCACATAAGTAATGTCCAAGGATGAGAGATAAGAGAAGGCATCTTTATAGAGAAATCAGGAGAGTAAGAACAATGAGGTGATGGGTAAATCCACGAATAGCGCCAGGCTTCGGTCTTTTGGTAAATGGCTTGTTTGCTTGCCGTAAGAGCAGCTGCCCACCGTCTAGACACGGAGCAGGAGTTTCACCACTCTGTGCTCTGCTGGCGTGGGCTCAGGGTGGCTCTTGGGGGATGCATCCCCAGCCCAGCAGCTGCTGCAGACAGTTCTCCCCACACAGCAGCCCAGCTCGGTGTGTTCACAAAGCAGCGGAGCCGGAATGCTGAGATGTCAAAAAAATGAAAGATTTTTGGTTTTCACTTTTTCTGCCCAACTAAGATTTAGAGAGCTGAGGGATTGACCAGAACCTCTATTTCACACTTAATCCATCTTTTCCAAGCCAGTCTAGGACTGTTCCAGGCAACAACTTTCCACCACCTTCATGGGCAGTTCTGTCCTCATGTCTCCCAGCAGTGTCTCGAATTGCACTGAGCACACAGCGCACTGACACAGAAATTGCCTGCAGGGTCTTTCCAGCCCCACTCAGTTTGAAAAGCCCACCTCCCCCAGCAGTGCTCATCTGCCATTATGTGAGAACCTTTCACTGCGCAGCAGGACAGTGTTTAAAGCCCTATTGTGTTATTTTATGCTCTCCATAAAAATAAGTAAATCCTTTGTGAGACACTGGGCAGCCACAGTTCACACATGAAGAATCTTCGTCTGTGTCCATTAAGGGATCAGTGCACATCATCATGGCTCACAGCAGAGTGTTCTGGAATTGTTATTTCAGCAGTGGAGAGACTTAAAGGTTAATCTCTCCGTCTCTGATCTCTCCACAAAGTTCTTACATCATTCTTCATACATCATTCCAGAATCCAACTTCGTACGTACGTTTTCATCTTACATATTCCAACATCAGCAGCTTGTGTGAAACCTGCTTATTCAACTCAAAATAAAATGAAAATAAATTAATGAGAGATAAAGAGCTCTTTGATGCAATAACCTTTAATGATTTCTTCCTGGTATATAATTTAGGACAGTGTTTTTCCTGGCTTAATGTTGTAAAGTTTGCATCATAAACAAAAAGCTGATGATTCATAAAACATTATTGCTAATGTATTTTTGAAATAAGCAAGAGACATGTAAAGTATCTTCCTTGTCTACCGGGAATCTTGAAAGGAAACTTCCCTTTGAGAAATTATTCTTGGCACCAATGGCTGGAGTAGCCAGCCTTATGGGAACAGGACCGGCGGTGACACCCACTGTGGAAGGTATAAATAGAGTCCTGTGGCAGCACACAACTTGCAGTCTGATTCAATATCAAGCTGTGCGTCTTGCTTTGGGCTTCTGCTTGCATTTCCAGCCGCTGTCGCGATGAGTTGCAACATTAAGGAGACGATTACTGTGTCTAGCAAAGGCAGGAGCAGTGGTGGCAGCTGTATCATTGGTGGTGGTGGTGGAGCACGGATTTCTTCCTATGCAATAGGCAGTGGCAGAGGTTTTTCTGGAAGGAGTTACTGCGGTGGAGTGAATTATGGAGGGGGACTGAGTGTCGGTAGCTTGGCTGGTGGGAGCTATGGAGGTGGCAACTGCTATGGCAATGGCCTCGGTTTCGGCATCGGAGGCGGTGTGGTTGTCGGTGGCCTTGGTGGCGACTGCTTGCTTTCATCCTGCGATGAGAAAGTGACCATGCAAAATCTCAATGACCGCCTGGCGTCCTACCTGGACAAGGTGAAGTGCTTGGAGAAGGAAAATGCAGAGCTGGAATGCAGAATCAGAGAGTGGTACGCTACACAGGGCCTCTCCTGCGAGCCCCGGGACTACAGCTGCTATTACAAAGAAATTGAAGATCTTCAGAATCAGGTAATGCCATTTTTCAGTTATTCCTCCCCTTTCTATTTTTCCAATTTGCATCCAGGACTTACTGCAATTGTTAGAGGTAATTTTATTGCTGTAGAATGTGCTTGCAAACATAAATGGCAGCAATTTCCTCCAGGACGTTGTTGAGTGGGGTCGTGCTGTGAGGCCATACGAGTGGGGTAATGCTCTTCAGAGAAAAAAGGATGCCTTGTTGCACTGGGTTCGGATTGTATGGTTATGGATACAGCAAAGCAAAAGGAGCAGTAGAGTAAGAGAAAATCTCACCCAGCTGATGGTGACCCAAATGAGGCATTATAAAAGCTATGTGAGAAAAGCCAGGTGTTTAAAATGCTCTGAGCAGTGGCACAAAGAGCCTGACAATAAAATGTCCACTCTGAAAGTTATGGAAGACGTTTCGGCTTCAAGGTACCTCCCAGATTCTCCCTGAAAACCCTTAAGCTTGAGGCCAAGCAGCTGCGTGTCAGCTGAGCTTTAAGGTGAAGCATCTCTGGAACTTGTCTTCAGACCCTGAAACTGGGAGTGCCCATCTCACAGCTCTCCAACTCCCAGCCCTGCACAGCCCAGCTCTTCTCCTTGCTGCCTGCCCATCAGGGAGGCAAAGCTGCCTCCTGCAAGTGCTCTGCTCAAGCACCAAACCCATGGGGAGAGAGGCGGTGGGAAAAGGGAATCAGAAAGAGCTCCTGCTTAGCATAGGTGCAACCGTGGAGTGCAGCAGCAGAGAAGGGAGCTGTTCTCATGCTCTGCTCTTTTCCAGATTGTCTGTGCGACCATTGATAACAACAAGATCATTCTGGACATCGACAACAGCAGGATGGCCGCTGATGATTTCCGTGTGAAGTGAGTGTCCCCGAGCACCAAACCCACACCCCCAGCCCCCCAGCCCACTGCACTGCTCACAGACACTTCAGACGAGTCTCACTGCAACACCACATTAGGACAGGATGGGATGATGAAAGACATTTTGCTCTTGGTCATCAGCCCTCCCTTAATTACTGTTCTGAGGTAAAACATTTGGCAACAGTGTTTGCTGGTTAGGGCCAGGGAGCAGCCCTTAGTGGTGCAGTCAGTGCATCCCCATCACACACCACTGCAGATTGGGATCAGCAAAGCAGCTGAGTGATGGATGACCGACGCCAGATACTGCTTTCAGGAGAGGGAGGAAAACAGGTGGGGAAGAACAGCTTGCACACAACAAACATCAAATGCAGCGCAGAAATCTAATGCACAGTGCATTCAGCTTAGACAGCAAAACCCAGTGCAGAGCACACAGATGGGAAGAGGAGATCTTTGCATAAGCAGAGAGCAGGTTCTCATTTTCTGCTTTCTTTCTCACTCAGGTACGAGACGGAGCTGGCCCTGCGCCAGAGCGTGGAGGCTGACATCAACGGGCTGCGCCAGGTCCTGGACCAGCTGACGCTCTGCAGGTCCGACCTGGAGGCACAGCTGGAGTCACTGCGGGAGGAGCTCTGCTGCCTGAAGAAGAACCACGAGGAGGTAGGCTGGGGGGCTGCTGCTGCTCTGCAGAGCCCTGGCACAGAATTTTTCACCTACAGGACCGTGCTTTAAGTTACCCAACAGATCTGCAGCATCGCTCTGCACTTCGCAGCTGCATTGGGAGGCACCGCGCACAGCGAGCGCCGCCCAGCACCCAGCTCTGCTCCTTTTGTTGTCTAATCCAGGCTGTATTTCCAGGAAATGAATTGTCTGAGAAAGCAGTCTACTGGAGATGTGAGTGTGGAGGTCAACGCCTGCCCTGGGCCAGATCTCAGGCAGATCTTGGAGGATTTGAGATGCCAGTATGAAACACTGATAGCGCGCAACCGCAAGGAAGTTGAGGATTGGTACGAGTGCAAGGTAAGCAACACAAAGCTGCTGCCAGACTGATGTGCACAGATCGGGGCTTAGAAGCACTTCAGAAAACAGACATGGAGACAACAAGCTGTTGTTCTCCACAGACGCCTGAGATCAGCACAGGTTTACACGCTGTGCTCTGCGGGAGGCACGGGCTGTCTGACCAGTTTGCTGCGTCCCATCTGGCGGCAGCAGCTGCCGCAAGGCCTTGTGGTGCCGTGCTGGAACTGAAACCCTCCACTGGGATTAAAGAGCCCTGGTAGCCAGGAGGTTACTGTGATTTAAAAAGAGCAAACAGCCAAAGGCAGTGGTTAACGCCCAGCGCACACACAGCTCACCTGCCACCTGGGGCTGTGCTGCTACTCACTGTGAGCTGTGCTGTAGAAGTTCAGCCTGCACAGACGTTCTCTGAGGTCTTTGCTCTGGCTTGGTGGTTTGCAGATCGAGGAGGTGAATCGGGAGGTGATCACGAGCGGTCAGGAGGTGGAGACGTGCAACAATCAGGTCACCGAGCTGAGGCGGCAGCTGCAGGCCCTGGAGATCGACCTGCAGGCTCAGCTCAGCCAGGTGCGTGCACGGCTCACTCACAGCTGCGTGCAGGCACTGCAGGGCAGCTCTTCTGCTCTCACTGTGGAAACAGCAAACGGTGCGGTGACACGCGAGTGAATGCTGTTTCTCTGTGTGGTTGTTTTGTTTATCAGAGGAATAATCTAGAATCCTCCCTGGCTGAGACGGAGTGCCAGTACAACACGCTGCTCGGTGAGCTACAGAACCAGATCACGTGCGTGGAGCAGCAGCTGGCGGAAATAAGAGCAGAAATAGAGTGCCAGAACCAGGAGTACAAGACCTTATTGGACGTCAAGTGCCGCTTGGAACAGGAGATTCAGACCTACCGCTGCTTGTTGGAAGGAGGACAGCAGGACCTCATGTACGTAGATCTCTGAATCCAACAGAACCAGGGAAAAGATCAAGGATCTGCTTTACGGGTTGGGAATTATTTGATATCTCTGGTCCATCTCAGTGCTCTGAGATGAAAATGTCTCCTGAGCTGCTTCGCTACGATGAGTGTTCAGTTCTGAACTAAATGTCAGTCCTTGGGATCTGCAAAGCAGAGAAACCAAATCTTCCCACACCACAACTTCCAGTGTTGTGTCCTCGTTTGTCACAGTGTGTTTTCTGTGATCAGGTGGGTGACAGCTGTCAAAGGAGAAAACCATTTGCAGGGCTCTGCCACTTCCATGCCAAAGGGGGGTGTGGAAAGCAAAACGAGAAAAGAACACCATGTAAAGTGCTCCGTGACATTTCTAACCTCTATAAATGGCATAATGTGATACTTTGAGCCCTGGTAGTGCCATGTGAAGTTCTAACACTGTCCATCTCTCTCCCCACATGCATCCCATCAGTCATGGAGGAGGAATTGGAGTAGGGAGCGGTGTTGGAGGAGGAGTCATTAGGACAAGCCACACCTACACTACAACCACAGCATCCCACTGCCAGCCACAAGTCCCGCCCTGCAAGACCGGGGACATACAGGGTAAGAGCTGCTTCCACACCAGGACAACACCTTTTTGCCCAGTTTGTTCCTTTGCAGTAAGGCCAGGAGACAACGCTTTGTCCTAAACCACCATTTATACATTCTCAGAGAGTTGCAGAGTAGTTTGGGCTGTTTGGCACTAGGGGCAAAACTGCAGCACCACGAAGAAATACGCTTAGACAGAGGTTGGGCACAATCTGGAGCAACAGAAAGAAAATGTGAGATGTGGGAGTGTGAGGAGAAGGCTGGGGAGACGAGGCATAGGGGAAAGGTTGTAAAGGATGTAAAGCAGCAGAGCCCCGCAGGGCTGAGCCATGGGGCTGCAACGGGCACAAAGAGCCAATCTGTCTTCCTATGCTGCAGTTTGCCAACAAAGCACAATTATTTTGGGAGCTTCTGGGATTTCCTGGGCTCCCCACCATCCGCTCTTGTTTATCAGAGCCTATCATTGAAATAAGTGTCCTGCACAGCCCAATTTTTGTTCCTCTTTGAAAGATTTTCTCTCTGCCTGAATCAAAATAATGCTCTCCTTTTTTTCTGCAGTGACCTGCAGGAGAATCTGTGATTGAGGGTAGCCGGACCAGGAGATGACACATAGAGAAACTCACAGACAAAACAAGAACACTCCGTGTTCACTGCATGCCTCCATGCAGACAAAGTAGAATTCAGCGACGCTTTGCCGTGTTTCTCACGGGGCCCCCGTGGGTCCCCTTTCCTCATTCTGCTGCTTCTGTAACGCTGCAATCTCTAGAAGTTACTCGTGTTAGTCAGGATCACTAATGTACCTTCTGGTGAAAAAACTTCTCTAATAAAACTGTGCTTCTGCCTGATGCAATCAACAAAGCCGTGTCTGCCCTCTGATTCCCGCAGCCCAGCAGTGCTGAGCGCAGCGCAGGAGCCGAGCACAGAGCCCAGCACAGCAGCAGCTCTGAGGATGGGGCTCCGTGCCCCCTGCCCCCCGCAGGCACTGCCCACGGCTCTGCACACCCTGTGCTCTGCACCATACAGGTGGCTGCCCGAAACAACACCCAAAAAACCCGAGTGGAAAAAGCACCCACACAAAAGCCCGTTTCACACCCACTGTAAGCCTGTACGACCTAGCGCAAACACGCCCCGGGACTGAAGGCATGCGAAGATGCTGGAGTCCAACGGCGGAGACTTTAAACTGGGTCTGAAGCATAAGAGCAAATCCGCTGCACGCTGCAGCCCCGAGCGGCCCCGGCCAGCCACCGCCCTCCGGAGAGCCACGGCGGCCTCTGGCGGCACGGAGCCGCTACGGCACGGCACGGTTCTGCACGGCACGGTTCTGCACGGCACGGTTCTGCACGGCACGGTTCTGCACGGTTCGGCACGGCACGGTTCTGCACGGCACGGTTCTGCACGGCACGGCACGCGGACCCGGGGCGCTGAGAGATGCTTGGAGGTAAGAGAACGAACAGGAGGCACTGCCGGTGAGTTTCCCACGGCGCGAACGAAGCCCTTCCATGGGCGCTGGACGTGACTGCAGCCACGGCCCGACGAGCTGCGCTCACAAAGCCGGGACGCGCCCGCAGCGCCGCTCAGCGCTGAGCGCCCGCACTGCGCCGCCGTGGGAGCCGTAGGGCAGCGATCAGCTGCTGCTCAGAACTCTCAGCTCACGCGCTAGTAAGTAATAAACATGATCGAGTCCTAATACGATCATGTATTTTTCAACATTCTGATTTTACAGAGATAAGAAGATGTCTGTTTACGTCTCAGCCCACAGGAGAGCGCTGCGCACGGCAAGGAGGAGCAGCGTCTGCCTGCAGGACGAGGGCAGAGCTCCTCTCCGACACAGTCACACTTCAGGGGCCGGTGCCCTATTTACTATGAGGAAATACCATCCCATGCGATTATCTGGTGCTAATAAAGTTGATTGATGAGCATACAATGGGAGTTAGCTTGTAACGTACAATTATGTGAATGACCTGTATTCCCCACGTGGCTCTTCCACCGTTTTTCTCCACCAGAACATTGAGCAGAAGGACCTTTCCCGACAGACCCGACGGCCCCGCCGGGCACAGCTGCACTCATTGCTCTCCTGGCCTCGCAGGTCGCAGCACCGGGAGTGCCAGCCCTGCACTGCCGGCCCCCCCTCACCCTCCTGCAGCCCCAGCGGCCCCTCCCTCCTGCCATGTGCAGCCCAGGGGACACAGACCCTGTTCTCTCGCAGCCTTTGCTGCCACCAGACACGGCCATGACCCTGCAGGCTCGCAGATGGACTGAACTCGTGCCCACGCTGTGTGAGCCCTCGGTGCCCCAATACATCGCCCACTGCTGGGCAGCAGCTCAGGTTTGTCACAGGAAAGGGAAGGGACGCGCTGCAAACAGCCGAGGTGCCGCCCGCCCTCAGAGCATCTCCTCCCCTCCACCCCCTTCTGTTCTGGCAGCCCATGGAATGCAGGACGGTGGGTTCTTTTGCTGCCGTGAAACCTTCAGCTGAGGGTATGCTGTGCCCGCGTGTTCTCTCCATTAGCTTCACTTAGTGACTAAAAAAAAGCTCAGTTTCACGAGTGCCATGTTGTAACCTCACCTTGCACTGCCATTCACACCTCGGTCCCCATACTGCGAGGGGCAGAGGCAGCACAGCTCCCCATGGGCACCTTCCAGAAAAGACCCCAGCGGAGTTGTTTGGCGCTGTACCCGGCACAGTGGGGGCTCTGCCTGAATGCCTGCAGCAGGCAGGGCTGGGATGTGCACCACCGAGAGTGGGAGACCTTCGCAGACGGCACATGGTGACTCCTGACAGCTCCATGACAGTGTCATGGGCCAAAGGAGCTGATAGTGCAGGAGCACTTCAACAGAGAAAGACTTCTTACCGGAACAAGCTCAAATTACTGTCATTTAGACTCCCCCAAGCTTTGCAGTGAGGGCTGGGACGGAGGGCCTGGCTTCCCAGCACGGCTCAGAAATGAAGTCCAGCAGAGGATGAAACTCCAGGTGTGTCCCCGTGTGTGGGTGAGGGTGTGCTGGGAGGGGTGTTTATAAAGGATGTTTCCACAAACAACTGCTATGAGCCACAACAACCGCATCTCCATTAGCAACAATCAACATCCTGAAGGCTTAGCGAGGAAGAAATAACAGCAGATCAATACAGGAAACTGGGTGTCACAAAAGCGGCTCAGCGCAGCGCTGGGCTGCAGTGGGGATGGCAGCACAGACTGCTGCAGTGCGGGGGGCTCAGCTCCGCTTCCCACGTCTGGAAAAGTCACAGCCACATCAGCATAAGAAGATGCAGTGTTCCTGGCCAGTGTTCCTATTGCAGTCACGCTGTGTCCAACAGAAAACAAAACTGAAGGGAAATGCTGTCCTGATGTACATCTGATGGACTCAACCCCCCAAACTGCAATTTCAATGAATTCTGGAACACAGCCACACAGCCCTGACACAGCTCACACAATGCACCTCCTTCAACAAAGCGCTTATCTTTTACTGAAGAGATCTCAAGAAATGCAGAGTTCCTTCAGTGTCTTCAGATTGCCATAAAAGGGCTCGTGGAGCTGCAGCAGTTGTTTGCGGGGCACCCGGCGTCCTCTGTAGGAACTGTGGGAAGATGGAATAACTTTCTAACACATTAAATGTTTGATTACATCCACCTTAATATTCAGTATCATCTTCGGAGCAGCAGCCCACGCTGCCCTCACAGCCCTTCCACGTTGGTTCCGATGCTTTTCATACTGCAATGGCTATTAATGAAACGTAACTGCAGCTGCACACTCAGAACAATGGTGGACAGATGGTGTGTGCCAATGCCCCCTTTGTTTGCAGGATAAAAGATTAAGTCCTGGGGTGTAGCTCTGCAGCAGTAGTGGCTCTTCGTGGTGGTTCTACAGAGCACTCTGCGATACGTGTTCCAAAGGCATCGAGCAGTAACAGCCTGAAATGAAGGAGCGTGAGGCACAAGGCAGCAGAGCGCATTAAGGGAGCCCTGCGTGTAAAGAACAGCTGGATTCCCTGACACACATCCGAAGGGGGAAGGAGTGTGAGGAAGGATGGCACTGAAGGACACAGAGCACTCAGTGCTGTCACACTGCGATGGTTTGTTGTGCTGGGAGGCGTGTGGGGTGAGGTGAGTGGGATGAGTTTAATTCAGATGAGTGTCAGTGGACTAGATACTGAAAATAGCTGCCTAACTCAGAGCCACCCAGCAGAAATTACACGCTTTGTGCTAATAAACAAACGGTCACAAACACGGAGTGTGGGCTCAGCTTCCTGAACTGCCAGATATCTCCCTTTGGCAAATTACTCTTGGCACCAGGACCACGGCTTGCCACTGCACATGGAAAGAAGGTGCTCCCTTCGGAGGTGACACCCACGGCCCCGCTATAAATGCAGCCCAGGCAGGGCAGGGGCCGGAGCTATGATCCCACGCGGCTCTAGCACTCGCTGAGCCCCGACTGCCGACACCATGAGCTGCTCCCAGAGATCTTCCAGCTGCCTGCGAGGGGGCAGCGGGGGCAGCCAGCACGGCTCTGCAGCAGCACACAGATACACCGCGTCCAGGGCGGGCGGGCGGCCCGCTGGGGGCAGCTGCAGCGGGGGCAGCTCCAGGAGCAGCTGCGGGGCGGCGAGCTTTGGGAGGATGAGGCGCAGCAGCTACGGAGGGGGAATGAGCGGCGGAACGGGGGGCAGCTCCTATGCAGGGGGATGGAGCGCGGGCAGCTACGGAGGGACGATGCGCTGCGGCGGCATGGGAGGCGGCTTTGGGGCAGGAGGGAGCGGGTTTGGCGCTGGGTACGGAGGGAGCTTTGGCTCAGGTGATGCTGGGTTCAGCGCTGGTAGCTTTGGTGGCGGTGGCTTTGGTGGAGAGAACATGGGAATTCTGTCCAACGATGAAAAGCTGACCATGCAGAACCTTAATGACCGCCTGGCTTCATACCTGGACAAGGTCAGAAGTCTGGAAAAAGAAAATGCTCGGCTCGAACAATTGATCAGGGAGTGGTACCAGAAGCAAGGTCCTGCAGGAAGAAAGGACTACAGCCACTACTACACCACAATTGAAGACCTTCAAAATCAGGTAGGGGGCCCTGTCACAGACACTTGCACATCAGGTAGACCTTTTTCAACAGAGGCACCAGCACGGATACTTCTGTGCTCACCAACTGCTGCTCTGAAGGCACCTCGTGTGCCTCAACTCCACCTTCCGTGCACACATCTGACTACCGACCATGAGAAGGGAAGCAATGCACCCCCTGCAGTGCACCTCCGGGCACTCAGCTGGCAGTGAGTTCAGACCCTCAGAGTGCCTGCAGCAGGTTTCAGAGCATAGGAAAAGTGTCAGTGCTGCTCCTCCAGGCTGGGCAGTGTCCGACGTTGGTTCGTCCTCATGGGCTCACAGAGAGCACAGCGACAGCCCCAGGCCTCCTGCAGGGCTCCTTCCTCCCTGCTTGCATTCCCCAAATGCGCGTTTTGCAGTTCTGATGCTATTTTCATAGTGGCATCTCTTTGCACTGTAGATGGCCTTCTCAGCCCTCTCCGTGTAGGAGCTGCTGCTCCTCTCATTCACCTACACTACAATGGGAAGATCACATTCCAATGTGTCCCTCCTATAAGTCTGAGAGGCTCACAGTGAAAGCTGTCCTCAGCCCATCATCTTCTCTTCTAGATTCTGACTGCGGCTTTGGAGACCAACAAAGTACTTTTGGACCTGGATAACACAAGGATGACTGCAGAAGACTTCAGGACAAAGTAAGTACATATCTCCCATTTCCAGGCACCCACTTCCTTTCTCCTCCTTTCCTCAACCTTCCCTCAGAAATAACAGTCCACAAAGCCGAGAGCTTCTGGTGCCATGACAGCACAATTGAAACAACCTGTAAGACTTCAAGTTCTTAATGATTTCTGTAACAAAGCAGAAGTACTCCCTATGGCTGTGAGAACAAAGATCATTTCTTTTAGAGAAAGCTGACAAACTGTTTTATTTTTAAGGAGAAACAAACTGTGGTTCTCTCTCACTGAAAGTCAGATGAAATGCAGATGAACCACACTCAAAGTTTACAGTAAGAGGAGATGACAAAGACTACAAAATACGTTTTCATATTAAAGTTTAATTTTTGTAAATAAGGTTAGAAGGAGAAGAACCACGAGCCCAGGATCAGGGCTGACCTGTCTGCGTTGCCCTTCGTAGGTATGAGACCGAGTACGGACTGAGGCAGAACGTGGAGGCCGACATCAACACCCTGCGGCCCCTGCTGGACAGCCTGACCCTGACCAGGTCTGACCTCGAAATGCAAGCTGAGTCCCTAAAGGAAGAGCTGATTGGCCTCAAGAAGGACCATGAGGAGGTAAGAGCCAGCTCCTCGAGACGCAAACTGTGGAGGCGAATGACAACGCTTCCAACACTGGGAATGTGGGCAGGTGTCCGCAGTGACACCTTCCCTGCCCTCCTAACACAGCTGAGCTCCTGGCCCAGACTTTTCCAGGGTCTCTCTTAGCACAGGGCCTCCCACCAAGCAACAGCAGGGAAGTCAAAGCCAAGCAACTGCATTAAAAAAATCTACATTTTTGAGAGGATCTAGAATAGTTAATGATTCCGGAGGAAGCTGGCTGGCTCCAAAACTCTTTCACAAAGTAATTTCACCATTTTTGTTTGTGTGCCTTGGGTCTGGGTTTTCTCTGCAGGACATGAAATCACTGCAAGCACAATCCAGCGGTGACGTGAATGTGGAGGTCAATGCTGCTCCAGGAGAGGATCTGCTGAAAAAACTGAATGATATGAGACAAGAATATGAACAAATTATCCAGAAAAACCGTGAAGAGGTTGAAAGTTGGTATGAGACCAAGGTAAATGAGCAAGCATTGAGTGCCTCAGCTCCTCGTGCATTGGATGCTTCCCCAATAATTGTGGCCAAAAAACTCCAACAATATCCATTCATTTTTCAGATGGAGGAGGTGAGCCAACAAGTCCACTCAAGTGGTCAGGAACTGGAATCAAGCAACCAACAGATTTCTGTGCTGAGACGTGACTATCAGAGCCTGGAAATTGAGCTGCAGTCTGAGCTCAGCAGGGTAAGTAGAGATTGCTTCTAAGCCTGATACGTGAGTTGCTGCAATGGCAGGAGAAGCAGCTCTCTGTAGCTAAAGCTGGCACTCCATTTAGATAATAGGATGTTTGCCACATGGACATTGTGTAAGGTTTTTCTCCTTTGGGGCACAAGAATGGGCTAATCTTGCCACGTTCCATTAAAAAACTCTTTTCATTCTATTCTCAGGTAGGGGCTTTGCAGTCCAACCTGGAGGACACGGAACGCCGCTACAACATGCAGCTGCAGCAGATCCAGGGCATGATTGGCCCCTTGGAGGAGGAGCTGGCCAGCATCCGCTGCGAGATGGAGAGCCAGAACCAGGACTACAAGGTGCTGCTGGGCATCAAGACCCGGCTGGAGCAGGAGATTGCTCAGTACCGGTCACTGCTCGAGGAAGGACAGCATGGTATTAGGTATGCACGTGTGGAGTAACTAATATGCAGAGCAGTTAATTTGTTCCCAATTAGGATAGTTTAGAAACAATTCCCTTGAACACGTTTCACACAGCAGTACTTCCCCAGTCATACAAGGAGCTCAGAGGAAGGCAGTCAGGGAGCAGCCCCGCTGAAGTTGGTAGTTGTCACACATCACTCATGTTGCTATGAATCTCAGCCATGCATGCCCTGTCCTCCTCACAGCACCTCGCAGGGAGGAGCTGGTGGTGGATCTGCTGGAGGACACGGACACGGAGGAACGAGTGGGTCTTCTGCACGAGGTGGAAGTGGAGGAGGAAGCAGCTGGTGCTCAGGTGGAGGAAGCAGCGGAGGATCTGGTGGAAAAACTTCTGGAGGTGGAGGAGGAGGCTGCAGCAGAGGAGGAGGCTGTGGAAAAGCTTCAGGAGGAGGAGGGGGCAGCGGTGGGGGAGAAGGGGGCAAAGGCTGCCTCTCCCGCTCATCATCCTCCCACTCCCAGTCTGGCAGCTCTTGTAAAAGCCCAGGTAAGAACCGGAAGAAAGGAATACATCCTATGTCCTTCCATTAACTCTTCTCTCTGAACAGCGGCAAAGGACATGATGACATCCTTCCTTATTTGGAAATCCAGAGATGTTTTTTATGGTTTTTTTTTCACATTCATGTTTTAAGTCCATTTACTTCTTACACAATCACATACCAAAATGGTTTCATTTTCACAAGCGACTCAAATTTAAATGATGATATGAAGAGTTTTATCAGACAACGTATAGAAGTAGAAAATAAAGGAGGAAAAGGGAAAATAATGCCCAGTTGAGAGCAAGGAGCCAGAGAAGTCAGAAGTATCCTGGAGCCAAACATTAGAAACTTAATTGCTATTAAGAGAGAAACACAATTAAAGCCGAGTGGAATAGTTGGAACACTCACAACATTTAAAATATAAAGAGTGTTACTGCAAAAGTCTAATGCAGCAAAAGATGGAGAGTGACCAAACGGTCTTCTCTGCGTCTGACTTCATGGCTGTGGTTCCAGGAGCTGCTGAAAACTTGAAGCTCTGCCTGGAAGGGAATAAAACATTGGAGAGAGGAGCAACAATGGAGGAAGTGTCCGAAGCCATAAAAACTTTGAGATCACGTAAGGCTTCAGGACCTGACAGCATCTCAGATGCCTAAAAATGCCGAAAATGAACAGAAGGTTAGCATTTCTAGAAAGCTTCGATCAGACATTCTACTTGACCTGCAGCAGTCCTCCATGTGATAATGTTTGGCAGGCGAGAGCAGGCTGACTGAGGCGGCATCTCTTCAAAGAAATTCTTGCCTCCCTTCATCTTTCCCTAGGGAGCTTCAGGAGGTCTGAGCACTGATGGCTGCAGCTCCCGGGGGCTCCGGCCACGGCGCGATGAGAGGAGCATCCCTGTTCCATCCCAGCTGCTCTGCCCAGCTGCCTCTCCACCTGAATTTCTGTGCTGAATCACTGTTACCGCTGTTAATCTTTACCATGATTGGTGTTTCTCTGGGAAAAAGATTACTCTAATTAATAAATCTTTACTTCTCTCTGATGCAACCAGATAGCTGTATCTGGCAGCAGTCTCCTTTAGCACTCATTTTTGCATGAATTGGTCACAAATGTCACACCCTGCCTGTGGAATGCACAATAACAACTCAGATTACTCAAAAGACCCCAGAGCTCTCAGCAGCATCTTCACCATTTAAGAGAACTGCCAAAACCTCCCAGCTGTGCCGTGATGCTCACAGTGTGAGAACAGCCACCAGCACTGCATGGCACAGCGTGGTGGGAGGGGGTGGCTGTCCCCTATGGGCTCTGGAGGAGCCCTGCTGGAGATGGAGAGTGACCCAAACTGCACCCATGGTGTCTCACAAAAGAAGGAATTGAGGCTACTTGTACTGCTCACAGCCCTGCAGCTGTGCAGTATTTGGCCTCCTCGATGTATTTCCTCTTCAGGGCATCTCCAGTGCTTGAGGATGAGCAGACATACTTTGCAGGGAAGACAGACAAACTGTCCATACCCACAATCTTTTACAAAACCCAGAGGTAGGCTGTAAGTACAGGAAACCCAAGAGAAATGATTCCCAGTGGTTGTTAATGGCTGCACGCAGAGCACACAGCAGGGGCACAAGCAAAACTCCTCCTTGCTTTAATTACAGACCCATATCCACCCCCTATGTCCTGGATGGGCCGCAATGGGAGGGGGCTCCTGCAGCCCGCACCCGATGCTGTGCCCTACACAGTGCTTCTCTCTTCTGCTGAGGATAACGAAAATGTGGGGACTGTGCAGAACTTTCTGTGCTCAATTAGTGAAACAAACCGTACACAGAATTTGCTTGAATATAACTCAAAGGACTCCCAACACGTTCCTTACCCCTTGCATTTCTCGATTCAGCACAAACCAAAGGAAGCAGATAGGTTTATCACTGGCATCGGATTTCTCTCCCAGTTTTGCCCAAGACGGGGCTGTCACGAGCTCTGTTTCTCACTCCGAGGGCGGCATTGGCCCCTGGAGGAGGTTGAGAAACACTGATCCAGTGGGAGACCGTGGGAACGGGACTCGTAGAGCCCGAGCTGTAGGCAGGTACCTGTGGGTGATTCATGGCACTGCCCTGCGCCGGGCGCTCAGCCAACGGGATCCGGCTCTAAGAAAATAAAATTCCTCTGACCACAGTCTGTGCGGGCACCCGAGGAGCTGGCGAACCTTCATGAAGAACAGTCTGACATACAAGCAGGCACTGATGTCCCTGACCTTGTGTGCAAAGAGGCAGTGCTGATTATTGACCTCATCCTACTGCAAAATCGCCAGCGTCCCTTTAAATCATCGCAGCACCACACGCCTGCATTGCCAGCTCACCCGGCCTTCCCTGTGTGCTGCACTCACTCTGCACTTCTTGCAGGCCGTGACGACTTCCTGGCACGTCTGCTCGGGGCAATAAGCTAACAGGGCACAGCAAAGCGTGCTGCTCTGCCACAGCACCGCTCCTCCATCCTTGACTTCCATAAGTCCTGCTGCTCTCAGTGCCTCCCGTCGCACGAGGCACACAGAGGGGTCACACTGAGAACAGACAGGGGAGGAGTGCCTGCAATACAGCGTGGTGTGCTGCTGATGTATGTGCTGACATGGATGTGTTAGAACTCACAAATAAGGAGACATTTCTGAGTAATTAGGATAAACAGTACAGCATTGCTATTATTTTTACTGCTCACTGCTGTCCATTCTGTTTTCCTCCTAAAATTTCCTTTCCCAAATTTGCTTCCTTACCTTAAATTTGTACCTTTCTTAAGCAGGGGCTGTTATAATGCTGTTACATCGCACAGTGAGCCTGCATCCATCATGCAGATCCACTTCTAAGCGCATTATTTGCTACACCTTACAGAATGTGACAAAATAAATAGAAGCCACGAATGAACTTCAGAAAACCTGACTTAATCACAGCATTAGTGCCCACAGCAGACAGAAGGGAAACTGCACTGGGATGAATTGATACCGCAATGTGGAAGAAAGTGCCAGGTTAAGAATTCTTTCATTTTTCCTTTTTTTTTTTTAATACAAAATCTGCATTTACACCACTGCTGTGGCAGTGTACATGAGAGCAGCAACAACAACAGAACAACAGTGACAGAGCCACAGAACCGAAACCACTGCAGACCTGGAGAAAAATGGAACTGTCACAGCTTGGGGTGCTCAGAGCGGGACCTGAGCGGGGCTGACAGGAGGGAGGACAGCCCTGCAGGTTTTATTTGCACGCACTTTGTTAGGCATTAATCTGCATAATTAGCTTTAATTTTATGAGCACAAAATGTTGCAATTTGGATACTTATCTGGTATTGCTATTAGTGCTCTGAGAAGAAAATTGCAGTGCGTGTTGGAACAGGACCTTCAGAGCAACCTTTGGCAAAAATAAACGTGCACACGCACTGCTGTGTGTTTGCTCCAGAGCTCCCAGAGCAATTCTTGTGCCCGTCTGAACACACAGATGGAATTTCCAATTTTCAGGACTGCCTACAGACGCGTTCTGCTTCTCTCCCTTTTGTTCAGCACCAGCTCTGTGCTGCCAGCACAAAGCTACCTGTGCTCAGAACTGGTGCAGCAAGGGACGGCAGGGATGAGTGGGGCCCACCTCGATGGGAGCGGGCGGTGGGGGGCAACGTCCTGCAGCCCATGGGAGCATCCACAGGCATCAGCCACGAGGGCTGCATCCCAGGACCTGGCCCTGACCATCTGCAAGGCACAGGAGCAGAGCAGGAGCCCACGGCTCAGGCTCAGGGCACAGTGTGACCTCAGCCGTCCTGTGCCGGGTCCATCTGAATTCCTTCAGAAATCATTGTGATTTCAGAGAAATATTTTGAGATGAAGTGGGAATCAGGAGAGAACAGTGAATCCGAAAGGAATACAGATCTCTTCTTGCAAAAATTTCTGCTAAGAGTGATAGAAAGAGATTATTAAATAGATCAAGAGAATAAGTTCCAGCACTTCCTGAGGCGTGGCATCAGCATGGCACTGTGTGTAGGGGACGTGTAAGTTTTCTGGTATGGAGGCCCACAGAAAGCACACACGCTCTCCGGGTGAAGCCAGCAGCTGCAGCACACAGCAGCCACCACTTTGCTCACCCTGCAGCAGCTCCATCCTCGCTCTGAAGGGCCGCAGCCGCTTCTCTGATATGGATCAGGGAGGTTTGGTCGAAAGGAAGACAAAGCTGAGTGTCAGGAATGTCAGCTGTACCTGAAACGTGACGTGCTGAGCACAGCACAGAGCTGTCAAAACACTCAGGGCTCTGCAGGCTGAGCAATGCTGGCAGCTGTGGCCATGAATGTCTTTGGAAACAGTGGTGTTACACAGCACAGCACACGCTGCAGCAACACATCCGCAACAGGCAAACTGCATCTCCTGTGAGCACAGAGGCTGTGACAGAAACAAAGCATCCCGGGGAGATGCTACAGCTCTAAACAATACAGCGAGGCCCGAGAGCCAGCAGATTTCCATAAACACTGACATCAAACTGGCAGCAAGAAGGAAATACACACAACACAATAAGGAACATCCTATCGGCTTATGACTTAAAAGCTGCCAAAGGTCTGAAGGCAAACCTCCTGTTGGTGCTCCTCCTGTGTGCACGTGTAGCAATAAGAGCACAGAACGAAAACGAAAGGCTGAGGCCATCTGAAGCCCTCATGGCTCCTTGCTCTCACTGCTTTTCTGGTATTTTCCAAGCATACCATGAGATGTGCCCTCACCAGGAAAACCTTCAGGTATCGACAAGTCCTTGCAGTGAAAAAGTACATATAGAAAAAGGAGAAAACAACGTAGGTACTCAGGAAGTACATAAACAGATTAAGAGACTCTTTGGGCAAATGTTCCTCTTGTTGCAGTAACTTTGGGACATTTTTTGCCCTTTATCACTAACAAACCTACCGAGTGCTCTGGCCTGTCTGTGAAACACCAATAAGGATCATCTCCAGCAGCAGTGATGGAATGCTGACCATGGTGGGATCTGGGAGGAAGGGCCCCCCTCACCACCCCATCCCGACCCACACACAAAGAACACGAAAACCAAACGCTTTTGTTTTGTGAAGGACGCCTTTCAACACCAGCAGGAGAACCCAGATCCCAGAAACTGTTTGGTGACACTGCCGTCCCCAGCTGCACATCCCACAGATACGATCACATCATCAAGGCAACTGAAAGCTTTCATCATCTGTCAGCTATTGAGAGTATAAAATAGCAAGATAAGATCAGAGAGCTTTTGAAAGAGATTGCACAAGCAGCAATATAGCAACATCAACTAAAGCACAGTCCAAAGCACAGCACAAGACATCCAGGCAGAAAATATTAAATAATGTTTAATTTAATGTGAAAAAAAAGCCCTGGAGAAGCAGCAGTAGAGCTGTAGAAGAATTATGCACATGGATACAGACAGCAGTGTGGAAAGCAGCAATGTGTGATCCATCTGCTGTCCCTCGGGGTGCTGCCGGCTGTGCTCTGTGTCTGCATGGAGGAGCTGCACTGCAAAGCAGAATGCACAGCTACCACAGAAGGGTGTACGTATGGGAGAGCAGACAGCTGATGCTGAGGAACAGATTTGCATTTGAACCACAACATTTATCTCACACCCAGAACAAAGATGAACCACTCTAACACAAGTAGAACTTCTGCAGGTGACGGCGCTCAGAACCAAAACTCAGACAGCACTGCGTGCCACAACGCTGAAAGCCTTTCGGCTTTGCTCTCACAACAATCTTTTAGAGCTGACTGATCTCTGCACTGTAAGTGGAACACACAGTCCACACAATTGCTCTGTTGTCTATAAGGTAAGGCACAATAGAGACAGTGAGCTGTTCTACCTCAAACCTTACAGCTCTTCCCATACGGTGGTTAGCAGGTCATTGCCTGGCTTAATAAAGCTTCTAATTGAGCTGCAATTTACTTTGACTTTATAGAGTGATTAAAGCATTCTTAATCTTCATATAATTTTAGATCAACATCTCTTCGGTGAAAAAAGCTTTTTTCCTTTGAGTTCTAGGACAACTTCCTGTGAGCTGAGCTAACATTTCCCACAAAGGAAGGGTTCTGACTTCTAAAAACGCCCGGCACTGCAGTGCTTGAATAAAGACGTTTCCTGAGTGCTGGCAGGGATACACAGTTGGACAATCCCAGTAGGCAAGTCTTATTACTAAAACTCTTACATTACCACGAATAATAATAACAATAATAAAGCAGTGTAAGAGTTCTTAAATGCACGAAGTAGGAAAGAGCAGAAGAGAACAACAGCCTCCGACAACAGCAGCTACAAAAACCTGAGCAAGGAACATAAAGGAATAAAAAAGTCAATAATTGTACAGCCTTAACATGAGAGACTGGGCATCGTCTTCTTTCTTTCTCCACGTACAGAACCATCACTCCCACAGGAGCACAACAGGACCCTGCTGAGGTGGGTTTTGCACTGTGAAGCCACCAGAACCAGAAAAGCTAAATGCAAAGAATGCCACCCAAAGAAAGCACAGCGTTTGGTCTTGAACAATCACCATAAACTCAGCAATGGGACAGATTGCCTGAGATATCAGCAGAAAAATATTGTTCAGCAAATTATTCTTGGCACAAACAACAAGGCCAGTAAATGCCCTGGGAGAAGGGAACTCCCTGATGGTGACACCCACTGTCAAAAGTATAAATAGAGAGTGCTGGGGATGAAAATTTACAGTCCCGAATCTTATCAGGCTGTGCACCTAAACTCGGGACTGTGGTTAGACTCCTGCCTGCTGCCAGTATGAGCTGTGGCACCAAATCCTCCTCCAGCACCACCAGGATCAGCAGCAGTGGTGGCGGATGCGGCGGTGGGAGCGGCGGTGGAGGGGGCAGCAGCTGCGGCATCCGCAAGTCTGGGGGATACTCCTCCGTGTCCACCAGAAAATACACCTCCTCTGGAGGGAGCGGAGGCTTCTCTGGGAGAAGCTTTGGTGGAGGAGGCGCCAAGACCAGCTATGGCGGGGGGTTCAGCAGCGGCAGCTGCGGAAGGATTGGCCGCAGTAGCTATGGGGGGAGAATGAGCGGCGGCAGCTACGGAGGAGGAATGGGTGGAAGTATGGGAGGAGGATATGGATCGTGCGGAGGTGGCTTTGGGGGCATGGGAGGTGGTTATGGAGGAGGCAGCTTTGGTGGTGGCTCTGGTGGATACAGCGGAGGTGGATTCAGTGGCTTTGGGGGCAGCGGTGGCTTTGGTGGGGGCAGCTATGGTGGAGGCAGCTTTGGCGGAGCGGGGTTTGGTGACAATTCTGGACTGCTCTCCACAAATGAAAAGCTGACCATGCAGAACCTTAATGACCGCCTGGCCTCCTACATGGATAAAGTACGAGGCTTGGAGGAAGAAAACGCTCACCTTGAACGTCTGATCAGGGAGTGGTACCAAAAGCAAGGTCCCACTGGTTCCAAGGACTACAGCCAATATTACCGAACAATCGAAGAACTGCAGAACCAGGTATGGTGTAATTTGGCAAACTTTGGGCAGAGTCTCATTAGAATGGCCTCACACTTGGTACAGCACAATTTTCCTATTTGGGGCAATATATTCCTTTCTTTACTTGAGGCAGGATGCAGACAGCTGTGATGACAAAGCCTGACTCCCAGCTTTCGTCCGCTCTGGTTGATGTGTGTGCCGTGACACAGCAGCACCATTTGGTGCCCAGGGCTCCCTTCAATGCTGTGCTTTTGTTTGCTTTTCTCTCTCCTGAACAGGAGACAGAATCACTGTTTGCTTCTGTTGTGCTTCCAGTGGCCATCTAAATGGAATCTGTGAATGCATAGGATGAGTTAATATGGGCCACAGCGTTCAGTCCCATTCCAGCTCTCAGCTGTTCCAGAGTCTCCCACTTTAATACTGATGCCAAATGCAAGGCTAATATTTCCACTGTTTTGGAAGTATGGAGAGTTTGTTATTCTTCCCAACAAAGAATAGCACTTCTGATGGATACCTGTAAACTAGAATTGCAGCTGAGGCACCAACCAGTGCAGATTCTACAGAAAAGCTCTCTTTTAGCTGGAAACAAACTCCTCTCTCTGTGCAGCCTCTATAGACTGGGCAAGCTTGTCTCAGAGATGCTCTGGAATGTGTTAATGCACAGGGATTTCTTCCCTGTTTGTGTGTCAGATTGAAAAGACAGCTGGCTGACCAGCATCTGCCCTCTCCCTTGCAGATTGTTGGTGCAAATGTGGACCTGAACAGGATGCTTCTTGACATTGACAACACCAGGATGACTGTGGATGACTTCAGACTGAAGTGAGTCTTTTCCTCCTTGTCTCATGTTGTCTTTGGTCCCTTTCCTTCCACAAATTTGTATTGCCAGTCTTTGGAGATACTGCAGTGTCTTGGCTCCAGCAGCAGAGAAGGCTGCTGTTGGGAAGAGCACTGTGAGCAGGAATTTGTGTTTTTCATTAGAATTTTGCTTCAGAGAAGTTGTTGATGAGTGTTGTTTATAGGACAACATTCTGTTTCTCCATATTTGCTTTATAGGTTTATAAACTTTATCAGAGAAATCCTATAGAGTAATTTCACTGAAACCAAACAATCCTGCTGAAGAGGGAAAGAGAATCAGGTCTTTGCTTTTAAGAACAAACCAATGGGACCACTGACCAAAGGTGTACTGATGGGAACTGTGCATAATGAAGAGAGAAGAGAGCTCTGGCAGCAGTTTTACTTTTTTTGTCTGTGATTTAGGTATGAGACTGAGTATACTCTCCACCAGAGCGTGGCAAGTGATATTAATGGATTACGTCCACTTTTGGATCAACTGACTCTATCCAGATCGGACTTGGAGACACAGTTTGAATCCCTGAAAGAGGAACTGATCTACCTTAAGAAGAACCATGAAGAGGTAAGTTTCTCTACACTTTAAAATAACAACTAACAAAAATTATCACTCCAAGAATCTCCTGTGAATTTCTTCTGCTGGCAGCAATGAGACTTGGCTGCTGGGAGGATCTGTGTCCCTTCCTTTTCCTGTTTTTAAAGCTACAACATTTCTCCTCACCTTCAACCTTTCCAAGTTTTGTTTTCTTTTCTTTCTCATAGGAAATGAAAGGACTGCAAACACAGTCTGGTGGTGATGTCAACGTTGAGGTCAATGCTACTCCTGGCACCAATTTGATGGAAAAATTAAATGAAATGCGTTCTGAATATGAGCGGCTTATTGAGAACAACCGAAGAGAGGTGGAAAGCTGGTATGAAACCAAGGTAAAGCATGAGATTCTTTGGTCAGTAAATCTTTTACAAGATTCCATTTGCTCGCAGTAGGGCACAGGCAACTTATCAGGTATTATAGAAGGGACTACTAAGTGATTTTGAGTATGGGAAGAAGTGGAATCCCCGTGTTCCAACAGCAAGGTGAATGAAACATGGATTGGGTGTGGGTGAACAGAATGGCATGGGGGAAATCTACAGTCAGTCTACATTACATCTTTATTTATACGTATCCCTTGCTTCCTAAATGCCTTTATGATAACAATTTTTTAGATGGAAGAAGTTAATCAACAAGTCCATTCAAGCGGCCAGGAGATACAGTCCAGCAACCAACAGATCTCTGAGCTGAGACGTGAATACCAAAGCCTGGAAATTGAGCTGCAGTCGCAACTCAGCATGGTAAGTAAAGGTGGCTGCTTCTGCTTCCCCTGTAACACAGGCTGCAGGTGCCCCTAGAATGAAAGGAGGTTGGTTACAAGCAGCGCGTACCTTGTCTGTACAGAACGGAGTGCTGGACTGTATTATCAAAAACATGCTTCTCCCTGCTTTGTGCAGATCTCCCATTTTGTCACCAACACGAGTTCAGTTTGCCACGTTCCCACAAACACTGTACTGTTTCTTCCACTTGCAGGTAGACTCTTTGCAGTCCAACCTGGAGGACACGGAACGCCGCTACAACATGCAGCTGCAGCAGATCCAGGGCATGATTGGCCCCTTGGAGGAGGAGCTGGCCAGCATCCGCTGCGAGATGGAGAGCCAGAACGAGGAGTACAAGATGCTGCTGGGCATCAAGACCCGCCTGGAGCAGGAGATTGCTCAGTACCGGTCACTGCTCGAGGAAGGACAGCAAGACCTTGTGTACGTACACTGACAGCATTGTGCAAAAGCCTAAACAGTCACAGACTGTAACAGTTTAGATTTGCAAAACAGGTTTTATACCAAAATGAGGATAATCTGCCTTTTAAACCAACCACCTCCCAGGTTTGAGGTACAATACATTTCTTGGCAAATCTATTCAGAATAGAAATTATCTGAGAAAAATATCAGTACAAAAATTCTGAACTCCCAGCTTTGGACTGGACAAGGGAACCCACGCATGTGGCCTCGCTTTTACCCCAGTGCCAGAAAAGGCCAGGAGTTCAGCAGATGGAAGTCACCTTGAAAAGGCCTGTATGGAGAAAACTTACAGGTTTCAGTTGTCTTTTTGATCTGTGTGAGGTTCCAAAAGGAAAAGTACCGACAGGAGAAGTGCAAACTTGTGAGCAGTGCTTCTGAAAACAACAGCGCATCTGACTGACTTGTTATTTGTGTTTTCTCTCTTCACAGAATCCCGGCAGGAGGAATAGGAGGAGGAATGGGAGGAGGAGGAGGAATGGGAGGAGGAATGGGAGGCGGCAGAATAGGTGGTGGTGGTTTCTCTGGAGGAGGAAGAGGAGGAAGTGGTAGCATGTGTGGTGGGATGGGAGGAGGAATAGGAGGAGGAAGCGGAGGAATAGGAGGGGGAAGCGGAGGAAGCTGCATCATTGGCGGAGGAGGAAGCGGAGGAGGAGGAAGGACCTCAGGAGGCGTCAGCAGTTCCCACTCCTACTCTTCATCTTCCCAGTCTCAGTCATGCAGGGGCGGTGGTGAAAGCCAAGGTGAGAACTCTTTCATGGGCGCAGCTTCCCCAGTCCCATTCTTACTAACTGATCCCCTGTGCCAACATCCTCTCCTGCGGGCAAACAGTACCAAGAAAAAAAGCACTTCTGGAAAGTGCTAGATCCACTTTTACGACAACGTCTTTTGTATCTGTGTGCAAAGGACTGGTTTGGTTAAGATACAGTTTCAGTTTTGGTTCAGTTTTGAGGATAATATCACCATGTCACGTAGTCAAAAACCTGGCTATAATTCTTTTCATACTGAGCTGAAGTTTTCCTTCATGCTTATGTTCATCTATCACATAACCAAGCTTCTTTGGTGCCACATGTGGTGCCTCAACAATCAGCTGCCAGTGCTGACGAAGTTAATGCTCTCTTTATCTCCAAACAGGTTATGGAAGAAAATCCTTTGACTAAGAACTGAGGATTCTACAGTGCAAGACCTGTCAAAGAGAAATCGGCCCAACACCCCAGTATTCCTCAGGCTCCTGAGGAAGGAGATGCTCCTACCAGCTCCTCACTGCTGCTGCTCTGCCCAAAGGGTCCGTCAGAGCCGCTCTGACAGGCCAGCTGCTGTGCGTGCCACGCGCTGCCTCTGCATAGAATGCTTGGTGGGCTCAGTCACTTGTACTTGAAATGCTTGCTTTAAAGATTCAACCAGTTTGTTATTTGGCTGTTCCGTATGAGAAAAACGTCTCTAATAAAACTTCATTTCTGTCTGACGCAACCAGAATCCCATGTCTACGATTTCTTTTTCCATTCTGCAAATGTAAACACTTAAAAAGAAAACAGAAAGCCATGCCAACACTTGCCTCCAGGCAGAAAGGCTGACGATGCAGTGCAACTGCTGGTAATGAAATTTAGAGCTAAGGCTCTGTTCCTGAGCACCTGGGGCAGATTATAATCTTCTTGCAGCATCCTCTGCTGTGCCTTTGTTTTTCATGGAGCACTTGGTAGTGCAGCTGAGCTCTGACACTCGGCAGCAGCTGTGTCAGTCAGAGCAGACTGCAGAATGCAGCACAGCTGGTAAAAGCGGCCTCAAATGAGCGTCTTCCTGGGCCTTACAAGGAGACGTGAACCATCACAGAACCAGGACTGTGAAACAAAAGCAAAGTTTCACTTTGTGGGTCAGAAAATCTTACCTGGCACTCATCAGTTTAAACTGGAAATGCACAAATGTGGTCTGCTTTTGAACTGAAGGAAAAAAAGAGGAAGAGAGGGAATATTACTCATGGGGTCTTTAAGAAGATCCCTTCAAGTTAGTATTCACAGCAGTGTTTGCCTTCTACCTGTGTCAAATGAAGAACACATGAAAGTAACCAGAGTGTTTATTTTCAGTTATAGGAAGATCTGACTGTGAAGGACACTGCCACAAACTCCTCCACCCACATCCAGCCGTTACCTGCAGACACTGCTGGCCGCAGACGCCAAGGCAGCCCCACAGCCCACCCACCTGCAGCCCCCACTGCCTGCGGGCTGTGCTGCGGGAGCTGCGTCTGCACCTCCAGCTGAATGCGTTCCTGTTTTTTCACATTCGTTATTTCAAAGCAATTGTAGTACAGCTTTCTCAGCAATTGAGATAGTTTTGATCATCAAAACAAAACCGGCTTGTTTCACTGCAGCCCACCCCCAGGATAAAGCCCACTTCCAGAGACTTGGCTGGAAAAACGATTTCTCCTGCATCCTAACAAACTCCGAGATCGAAGGAATAAGGCACGCAGTGTTGGGCCCCCAGAGCAGTTGTGCACGTTTCAGGAATCTCAGGAATTTCTGCATGATGCTTCAGAGGAGAGAGCGCTGCTAAAACACGCAGATCGTAAGCCAGGGCTTTAATGATTTATTTACTGTAATGAGAAGCAAGCACCAGAACTCGGAGCTGACTGAAAGACCCAGTCCGTGGCACAGCGCACCCGGCACTGCGAGCAGAAGCCGCTCTGGCCATGCAGTGCTCAGGGAAACTCATGGGAGCACAGGGAAAGGCGCCATACGGCTCCAACTGCATGTGGCCTTGCAACCTAATCTGTGGTGCAGGGCTGAGCTCGGGGAATGGCTTCCAGTGGTGAACAGACACAGACAATGTGCGTTTTGTGCAAGAGCAGCCAGCAGGACAGACTAAAGGCACAACAGGCTACGGCGCCACTGCCTTCAGCAGAAAGCAGGAGGGAAATCGGCCTGCTGCGCTTACAGAAAAAGAGCTGCACGTTGGTGTGGGCAGGAGCTCCCCTGGTAGGAGCAGCGAGGAAACAGCAGGAAGTTCACAGTAATGTTCTCTGCCACGAGACGCAGTAACACAGTTTTTCAAAAGATTAATGTCTTCCAGTAAATGGAAACAGATTTTTCAATAGTTGGAGTCAATTCCAAACCCGGTACTGAACGAAGAGCCCCCTGGAGGTGGCTGCAGGCAGGAGACATTGTGTGCACCTGCAGAAGGAAGGCAGGAGCTGGAACGCCGAGTTTCACCACAGGGAAGGCCGAAGGAGACAGACAGCCAAGGCGGAGCCTTCATTAACTTCCATTACTGGAGATATACTGTCAGATTAATAAAAGCTATGAGATATTATATTATCCAACAAAATATCTAACAAAGAGCCACCCACATGAAATTATAGTGCATGTGTGAATCAACACACACATACTTGAGTAGAACAGTAATGCGTATTACTTTCCTATGACAAAATTCCCCTTAGCACATCACTTTTGGCATGAGCGCTGTGGCTGGCAAACCCCATGGGAAGCGGCACTGCCTGGAGGTGACACCCACCCGGTGAGGTATAAAGAGCCCCGGCGAGGACAGGAGGCAGCGCTTCCACTTCTGCACCACGCTTGCAGCAGGCTTTGCTTTCGCGGCGCGACATCCACCTCTCACCATGAGCTGCAGCATCAAGAGGACATCCAGCACCTCGTACCGCAGCGGGGGCGGGGGGGGCATCTGCGCCGGTGCCGGCGGCAGGAGCTCCTCCGCCTCGTGCCGGCGATACGCCTCCTCCGTCATCGGCGGGGGCAGCTCCGCGGGGGCAGCGTGCGGCATCGGCTACGGCGGGGGCATGAGCGCCGGCAGCCTCGCCGGGGGCTTCTGCGGGGGCCTGGGAGGAGGCTTCGGGGGCGGCTTTGCGGGAAGCTTCGGCGCCGGGGGGGACATGCTGCTGAGCGGCAACGAGAAGATCACCATGCAGAACCTCAACGACCGCCTGGCCTCCTACCTGGACAAGGTGCGAAGGCTGGAGGAGGACAACGCCCAGCTCGAGCTCCACATCCGCGAGTGGTACAGGAAACAAGCTCCCAGCGCCTCGAAGGACTACAGCTCCTACTACCAGACCATCGAGCAGCTCCAAAACCAGGTAGGGCAGCCCGCAGCGCGGCTCCATCTCCCGCACCAGCGCTGCCCCGAAGCTCTCGCTCCTTCCCATTCCCTCCCACGGCCTGGGGGAGCTGGGGGCCGCTCGATGCTGTCCTGGGGGCTGCTCGGCTGCCCCACACAGCCCTGCAGGGAACGGTTGAGCTCTGGGGGCACAGCCCGAGGATCCGCGGGGCCTCCTGCAGCCCAAGCATGCTGGAGCACATCGCTGAATCCCCACGGTTCCACACTTTCCATGCTGCTCCCATCCCACAAAGCCAAACAGCTGCACTGCAAGACCTGCAGTGCCTTTGGTTTTGCACACTCCCACACAAGTCAGCGAGAAGGAACAAGGCCTTCCCTTACAGCTATCTTATTCCAGTTCCAAGAAATTGCAGTAATCAGACTGGAAGGATCACACTGCAGAAAAAGGGATAAATGCAGTCCCCAGGAATCATGGAGAACTATTTCCAACTTGACAAACAGCAGCATAGCCTGAGTTTCCTCAAAAAGCAAATTTGGAGCACTCTCCACTCCCACAGTCCCTGCAATGCAGCAGGAAACAGCTCTGAGTTTTGCAACAAAGCCCTCTCAGAGCTTTGGTTCCTTTCTTCTTCTCCCGCACCTTGAGCACTGACTGACTCCTCTCCAACCTCTTCTTTTGCAGATCATTTCTGCCACTGTGGACAACAACAGGATGCTTCTGGACATCGATAACAGCAAGATGACAGCTGATGACTTCCGAATGAAGTGAGTACCTCTCTGTGATCCCCGCAGCTCTGTTCTATCCTGTTCCTAAATTCAGCAGGCAAGGCACTGCACCAAGTGACTGAGCCTCCACGTTTTATTGGGGTGCTGTCAAGGGAAAGACGTGCTGTTGACAGTCATCATCTCATTTGTCTCTGCTGTCTGTGGTAAAGGTATGAGAATGAACTGGTCATCCGTCAAACCGTGGAGTCTGACATTAATGGCTTGAGAAATATGCTGGATGACCTGACTCTGGTTAGGTCTTCACTGGAAACTGAGCTGGAGTCCTTGAAAGATGAGCTGATTGCTCTGAAGAGAAACCACGAGGAGGTAAGAACCAGTAATCAACAGCATATTCAAGATACTGTCTGTTGTTATTTTAGGGTTCCTGAAATTAAATATCACAAATCAGACTTATGCCATGTGATGGCCAATCTCTCACACCTCAGAACAGGTTTTCCCACTGTGCCCTACAGCAGCACTGAGCTGTGCCCCTGCCTTCTCTCCTCGCACCCTGCAGGAATTACGACAGCTGCAGTCTCAGACTGGAGGCGACGTGAGCGTGGAGGTCAATGCTGCTCCCGGAGAAGACCTGACCAAGATTCTCAATGACCTGAGGAATGAGTATGAGCAGATCATTGAGAAGAACCGCAGGGAGGTCGAGCAGTGGTACGAAGTCAAGGTAGGCAGCAGTGCCCGCAGCGCGGTCTCCTTCCGCGGCACAGCGCAGCTCTCTGCCCGCCCTCGCTCTCAGGCAGCGGATCTGCTCCGCCAGGGGACGGCCCCGCTCACAAGGCTCTGCTCTGCTCCCGCAGATCGAAGAAGTCAATCGACAGGTCACCTCCAGCAGCCAGGACATCCAGACCAGCAGCCACCAGCTCACCGAGCTGAAGCGCGAGATGCAGAACCTGGAGATCGAGCTGCAGGCGCAGCTCAGCACGGTACGTGGGGCGGCACCGCTGAGGGCCCTGGGCTCCTCGGGATGGGAAGCTGCCTCCTGGGGCGCAGCCCTGCTCCTGACCCCCTGCCTTCCACCTCCAGAAAGACTCGCTGGAAAACTCCTTGGCCGAGACGGAATCTCGCTACGGCTGCCTGCTGCAACAAATCCAGGGGCAGATTAACGCGGTAGAGGAGGAGCTGGCCAACATCCGCTGCGAGATGGAGGGCCAGAGCCAGGAGTACAAGATGCTGCTGGGCATCAAGACCCGCCTGGAGCAGGAGATTGCTCAGTACCGGGCTCTGCTCCATGAGGGACAGCAAGACCTTGCGTATGTATACCATATTAAGAGCAAGGGAATAAAAGTAAATCTTTTGAGCCTGTAATTTCTTAGAGAGTCTTCTAGTGCATGCTGCTACAGCAGTATGTTCTCTGACCGTGTACGCCGTGGCTGCTGTTAACTGTTGGTGAATTGCTCTCTTCCCACAGTGCCTCCCAAGGAGCTTTCCAAGGAGGTGGAAAATCCTCCCAGTCATATTCTTCTAGTTCCTTCTCTCAATCCCAGTCTGGTGACGGGACAGGTAAGATTACACTTCATCATAATAGCCATAATGATTAAAGCTTATTAAAATAGGAATAAATTAAAAAAAACCATTTCTGATAATACGCTTAGAGTGCTGCTCCACTTGCAGCCATCTGGGCTGCTCCCACTGTTCTTTTGGTAACACACCATGAAAGGTGAAAAAATTCAGTTCCGCTGGAAACATCAGATTTCTCCTTCAGTCAGTGATTTCCCCTGGTTTCACACAGGGCAGTCAAGAGTGTGCTAGAGCAACAGCAGTGATGCTGGCATCCTCCTCCTAAGATGCACGGAACTGACCCACGGACCATGAGAGGCAGAAGCCAATGCTCCTGCAGCACAGCCGATGCGATGCGGTGCGGAGGCTCATCGCTGGCCTCACCTTCCCTTCTGCAATGCTGGCCTTACTCAACTTGTCTTTGTCAACTGGATCTTTGTTTAAAAGCTTGAATTCTGCTGATAATGCTGTCATTAATAAAACTTCACTTCTTTGATGCAAATAAAAATGTCTAAGGAATTTAATTTAACAAACTTTGAACACATATTATCAAGCCATCCGACAAAACACAGGCTGTCCTGCCATGGTCTGTACACACACTGAGAACAACCAGTTCTGCTGTAAGAAAATGGCCACTGTGCCCAGGTGTCATCACTGGGCTAAGGAAAGGAGAAGGAAAATGATGGGTAATCTCTGAAGATTAAGTAACCGTGACTGCACCAAACTGCGCTCATTGCCACTGCTCTGACACATCAGAATCCATTCACCTTTGGCTTTACGGGGTTCACTACAGGTACAGCTCCCAGGGAAGGTGTGACTCAGTACAGGTTGCTGCAGTACGATGGGGTTTCATGACGTTAAGTATTTCCACACCTTTGACTATGCAGAAAGTTCTGATTCCTAACCTCTGCTAGGAAATGCAGGCAACAAGGCAACACGCCTGTTTCATTTAGTTTCATGCAGCAAAAACATTCTCCATTTTACAGCTGAAATTCCAACTTAAATACTAATATAATGCCAAGAAGTCCCTTTTGTCTGTATCACCATTGGTTGACAGCACCTTCCAAGGAATCAGAGACATGTTTCCCCCACGGATGGAACATATTTTCTTAATGTTTCTGTTTCTCTCAGAAGCTAAAAGTGTGCAATACGACTGGGGATGAAAAGGCAATGTTAGAGCAGATGCTTTATACATGTTCTGCTTTCTGAAGGACACAGCAATCCCCTTTTCAATCCATAACTGCACTTCAGCTCCCCAAAGGCAGCTTTCAGCCCACTGAGAGCACCTCCTGCGCCCCCTCCACCCACCAGCCCGGCCATTTCACTGAAGGCTGAGGCACTGTTTCCATAGGGTAACAAAACAAAAAGCTTTGTCATCCCAAGCAGCTCAGCGGTTATTTAGGTTAGGTGTTGTTTCGGTAGCTATGTGGCTGGGCTCGGCCATCACAGTAACATAATTGCAGCTCACAGCATCTGCAATGAGGAGATACTTCTTGCGCATCTTGAAAAGCCGGGTTGTCAAACTGACTTTTTTAGGCTAGCATCAGGAATTCGTATGAAGAAAAGCCCTATTCCAAAGAAAAAAGGTTCATTCAAGGTTTTAACAATAGAGAAAGCCATGCAAAGCAAATCCAAACATGAGTTTCCTTTCCAAATGCTACCAGAGCTCATTCAGGTCTCAGCTGCACTTAACACAGCCAATGATGTTACGAAGATCTTTCTCAGGAAGGGCTGTGGAGACCTGAACCCCAGTTAGTGCGTATAAATAAGCACTGCAAGGCTGTTTTGTTTGGCTCTGAACCTCCAGCAGCAGCACAGAGAAGCACTGCAATGACCAAAGCTACAGCCTTCCACACCACGGTGCTTTAGGGAGCACAGAACGTTTCGGGATCAGTGTGTAAGAGTGTGAGGGTGTTGTGCAATAGACGGCAGCTTCCAGTTACATCTGGAAAGCCAAAGCTGTGAAAAATCTTCAGGCTGAAAGGAGTGGACGTCCCATAAAACCGCCACTGACTGCAGCAGGATGAGATCAGCGCTGAGTCCTCCCCATAACCACCCTCTGCATGTTGCCACTGGCTCGGTGGGCGCTGACCTCCCTGGGTGTGGAGCAGGAGTTGTCCCAGGGAAGATGATGGAGCACACAGAGCTGTGCAGAAGGCAGGGCTGCCCCTGGGCCCAGCTGCCTCCCACCAGCGGCTGCCCTGGCACTCAGTGCACCACAGCCACGGCTCCAGGAGCGATACGAGATGTGCACTGCTCTGGAGAGAGCTGCAGGGAATAAAGAGGGCCTTGGCAGGATGGAATTTCTGTTTGGGTCACTCTGATGGAGTTCCTGCTGAAGCAGATCAGAGAAGCATGCTTCGGACCAAGACGAGGGCACTCATTCATTGCAGAACACTTAATTGCCAGGAGATGCTTCTAAGGTTGTCCCCTCCCTCGTGTGAGACCAAAGACATACATCCAGTGATGGCATCATGGTTTCTGTGAAAACCACTGAACATTTTGATTCTTTTGCCAATTCAGAGCATCTGTTTGTGCTCTGATCCCAATTTCACCAGTGAGTAAACAGCAATTAGAAAGTTTTCAAAACACCAGTACTTCAGATCAACTGTTCTGATTGTGAGCGAAAAGTCCCCCAGGGAAGGAGCGACGTCACGGAGCTGAGGAGCCCCTGTGCCGCCCACAGCAGCCCCGGGCCGACCTCCTCCTCCACTGCAGGGCTCTGAATGCCGATGGCAGCCCAGGAATTGGTGCTTGTAGGAGTGCTGAGGATCTGCGTGCCTCCAACACAGCCCTGCGGATGCCTCAGCCCAACGCAGAGCCACGGCACGCGGGACCAAAACATGGTGGGACACGGAAAGGAGCTGCAGAACAGAAGGACTGAAATGTAAAACAGCCATGGCCATGTTAGAAAAAAAGAAAAAAAGGAAAAAAGGAAAAAAGGGATGGTGAGACATAGAAAAGGTCTCTGTCGATGGCGTGAAATTACAGCGTTGGGAAATGATTGGAATTGTTGGGTCAGATGTTATGATGCAACAATACCGAGAAGCAGATATAAAATCAACACCTCTGGCATCAATGCCAATCAGCAATAAACATCTCATAAGGAAGAATAAAAGAGCATTTCAACAATCTAATGGGGAAAATATGAGTAAGGAATCACACCCTGTGAGAAAATCATTTTTCTTTTTTAATAATGATGACTCAGACCCAGATATGCAAAGCAACTGGTTCTGACGTGCAGGTAATTAGAGAGCTACTAATAAATGAACAATCCTAATTACAAAGATCAAAGTATCAAATTATCTTCAGCATATCTATGAAACATGTGTAGTGGTACCAAAGGAGGGTGAACGGCTCTCCGTGACTCTCCACTCAATTACTGCACACATCAGTGATTTCACGGGCTTCAGAACTGGTTTGGCCAAGAGACAGAATGTTGCCCCAGCCACAACTTGAAGCAAGGAGGACCATCAGTGAAGAAACCCACAAGGAGAACTGGCAGAGATGAATTCCCATCAAAGCTTCCCTCTCCCATAAGGATCCTCCTGTCTCCCAGGCTTAAAATGCATGTTCTCCAGAAGTGATTGAATGGCAAAATCCCATTTGCAAAGAAGGCTTCTTCCCACCCTGTTCTCCGACAAATGCTGCGATTGTGCCACTGCACCAAAGCCAGAAGGCACTGGGGATTGAAAGGGTCACAGCTGCGTGTCCATTACGTGAAGAATAAATGCCTCCCATGAACAGACCAAGGCCAACCTCACAGCTGCCTCCTTTGCCATCAAAACCCCACAGCAGAGGCACCTTCCAAACCATCATGCTTCCATGGACAGAATGCTTTCCCTTGTTTCCAGCACTCAATGCCAGACAACATCCTTCCCTCTGAACAACAGAACTGTCTTTATTTTAAATAGCAGCAGTGCCTCCTTGCAGAGGAGCAAGCTGACACCACCTCAGCCTTCTGTTTGCTAAGGTAAAAAGCATCCGCTTTCTGTCCTCTCCCAAGACACTCAGTGGTGTGAACTCCACACCTCTCTTTCTGCTTAGAATAGCCTGGAAACCAGCTAACATAAAAGAAGAAAAATTCAGAAGCACAGCTTTAAAGAATTCTTGCACGTCCTCCGCTCTGTGCACAACATCAGGTTATTTCCTGGAGATGGAACCAGTTTGGTGAAGCAGAACGCTGCCTCTTCAGCAGTTCTTCTGAGATTTACCAATAAACACCATGAAGATGCTGCACAAGATGAGCTTTCTCTGTAGGACAGGAGCTAAACCTCACAGATGTTGTTTCCAAAAAAAAAAAAAGGCAAAATTAAGGGACCTGAATTCATATTTCTCCAACTCTGAAATTGAACGGTAACAAAGTGGTGCTTTCACCACCTCTGCTCAGGACAAAAAAACGACAAGGATCAAAGAGGAACTATTAAAATAAGTTTCACTCATGAAGTAGCCAGCAACACACTATCTGAAACAAAATCTAACACACAGCCACCCACCCCAAATTATAGAGCGTGCTTGGTGTGAATCAGCATTGCAAACACAATACCTGTGGGGAGGGCCGTCCCAGGTCCCAAAAGAAATTCCCCTTAGCACATCACTTTTGGCATGAGCGCTGTGGCTGGCAAACCCCATGGGAAGCGGCACTGCCTGGAGGTGACACCCACCCGGTGAGGTATAAAGAGCCCCGGCGAGGACAGGAGGCAGCGCTTCCACTTCTGCACCACGCTTGCAGCAGGCTTTGCTTTCGCGGCGCGACATCCACCTCTCACCATGAGCTGCAGCATCAAGAGGACATCCAGCACCTCGTACCGCAGCGGGGGCGGGGGGGGCATCTGCGCCGGTGCCGGCGGCAGGAGCTCCTCCGCCTCGTGCCGGCGATACGCCTCCTCCGTCATCGGCGGGGGCAGCTCCGCGGGGGCAGCGTGCGGCATCGGCTACGGCGGGGGCATGAGCGCCGGCAGCCTCGCCGGGGGCTTCTGCGGGGGCCTGGGAGGAGGCTTCGGGGGCGGCTTTGCGGGAAGCTTCGGCGCCGGGGGGGACATGCTGCTGAGCGGCAACGAGAAGATCACCATGCAGAACCTCAACGACCGCCTGGCCTCCTACCTGGACAAGGTGCGAAGGCTGGAGGAGGACAACGCCCAGCTCGAGCTCCACATCCGCGAGTGGTACAGGAAACAAGCTCCCAGCGCCTCGAAGGACTACAGCTCCTACTACCAGACCATCGAGCAGCTCCAAAACCAGGTAGGGCAGCCCGCAGCGCGGCTCCATCTCCCGCACCAGCGCTGCCCCGAAGCTCAAAGCGAAAAGTGTTGATGATCTCACAGCACAAATGTTCTTCTATTTTTTCTCCCACCAAATACTGCTGGGTCAAAATGTTTGGGGAAAACAAAACCTAGCACACACCAGTCCTGTTGGCATGGCACGCCAATGGCCTCCCGCAGTCCCTGTGAGACTGCAGCCTAAGATCCTCACAAAAGCCCTCTCAGGGCTTTGGTTCCTTTCTTCTTCTCCCGCACCTTGAGCACTGACTGACTCCTCTCCAACCTCTTCTTTTGCAGATCATTTCTGCCACTGTGGACAACAACAGGATGCTTCTGGACATCGATAACAGCAAGATGACTGCTGATGACTTCCGAATGAAGTGAGTACCTCTCTGTGCGTCTCTTCCCTGTCATGAATTTTATGAGATTCATTAGCGTGGGAGATGATGCACCTTCCCAAGTAGAATGACAATGCCTACATGTTGTAGTGAAATTCATGCTTCTCTTTTCTGCGGTGAAAGGTATGAGAACGAACTGGTCATCCGTCAGACCGTGGAGTCTGATGTGAACGGTCTGAGAAATCTCCTGGATGAGCTGACCTACACACGCTCCTCACTGGAATCTGAGCTGGAGTCCCTGAAGGAGGAGCTGATTGCCCTCAAGAGAAACCATGAGGAGGTATGATCGACTTAGTTATGCAATACCAAAAGGACCAATATATATCTAATGAAATTATCTTGGGCAGCATAGGTTTAGACTGGCTGTTCTGTGTACAGGTGTGAACGGAACTGCAATCACAACAGCTGAGAAAATACATGTCTTTATGGCTATGATAACAAAAAAATTAATCAACCACATTAGATTATACGCTGCAGATGAAAAGGAAAAGAAAACAGACTTTGAGCTGCTGATAGCCAGGAGCTCATTAGATTGCACTGTTTAATAATATCTCTCAACATCAGCACATCCTTATCAGAGTAACATCCACTTCCAGTTCCAGTTTAAAAGCTCTAAGCACTGCTTCACATTCAAAAGATCACCACGGAATCTCAGGATTGCTTCACCTGCTGCCCTCAACAGCAGCACTGAGCTGTGCCCCTGCCTTCTCTCCTCGCACCCTGCAGGAATTACGACAGCTGCAGTCTCAGACTGGAGGCGACGTGAGCGTGGAGGTCAATGCTGCTCCCGGAGAAGACCTGACCAAGATTCTCAATGACCTGAGGAATGAGTATGAGCAGATCATTGAGAAGAACCGCAGGGAGGTCGAGCAGTGGTACGAAGTCAAGGTAGGCAGCAGTGCCCGCAGCGCGGTCTCCTTCCGCGGCACAGCGCAGCTCTCTGCCCGCCCTCGCTCTCAGGCAGCGGATCTGCTCCGCCAGGGGACGGCCCCGCTCACAAGGCTCTGCTCTGCTCCCGCAGATCGAAGAAGTCAATCGACAGGTCACCTCCAGCAGCCAGGACATCCAGACCAGCAGCCACCAGCTCACCGAGCTGAAGCGCGAGATGCAGAACCTGGAGATCGAGCTGCAGGCGCAGCTCAGCACGGTACGTGGGGCGGCACCGCTGAGGGCCCTGGGCTCCTCGGGATGGGAAGCTGCCTCCTGGGGCGCAGCTCTGCTCCTGACCCCCTGCCTTCCACCTCCAGAAAGACTCGCTGGAAAACTCCTTGGCCGAGACGGAATCTCGCTACGGCTGCCTGCTGCAACAAATCCAGGGGCAGATTAACGCGGTAGAGGAGGAGCTGGCCAACATCCGCTGCGAGATGGAGGGCCAGAGCCAGGAGTACAAGATGCTGCTGGGCATCAAGACCCGCCTGGAGCAGGAGATCGCTCAGTACCGGGCTCTGCTCAACGAGGGACAGCAAGACCTTGCGTATGTATTCTGTTTGTTAATACGGCATACATCAGTGTGCAGTGTTTTCTGTGCTGACACTTGCAGAGGACAGAGCACAGTGTTTTATCAGCCTGTGGTTGAACTCCAGATGTAACATTTTTTCACAGCATCTTCATTGAAATGCAAATATCAGATGCTCAGTAAGCAAATCAATTACAGTTACAATTATTTCAGTTCCCAGCTCCCATTTATACAGTGCATTCTGTGAGAGCAACCACTGCAGAAGACCAAGTCGTGAGCTCTGCCCACAGCTGGGCATGCTCAGCTGCTGTGAGAGAACTGCACTCCTGCAGCACTCTGTAGTTTATGCTTCTCTGGTTTTCTCATAACATATAGCTAGAAGGGAATGAAATGAAGAGACAAAAATAAATATTTGTAAGATCCAGGAAAAATCCCACTGCGACACGGATTGTACAGCACGCCACAGTGTGTCTGGTTAGGAATTCACTTCTCATTCTCTTGATCACCACTCCCTTCCCTTACAGGATGCCCCAAGGAGGAGGACGAACCTCCCACTCCTATTCTTCCACTTCCTACTCTCACGGACAATCTGGTGGAGACAAATCAGGTAAGAAGCAGCTTCTAAAAAGGATCCTCATTTTTCCTGTGCCCACAGCTTTCACATTTTGTACTTCACTGCTGTTTGCTGGTCAACACTAAGCATTGTGCTATGGCTTCCACATTCACAATTACAAAAGAGATTAAACCACTGACAATTAGGTCGCTTAACTTCAGACTGCCATAACTCCAGCTACAGAAATTGGCTAGCTTTTTGCTCGCACTGTTGCTCATGTGAATGGACCCTTAAATAATGGATAAACCTGCACATTCAGCAGACTCTTGATGCCCTCATTAAACAGAGTAATCGTTTCTTATTTCCTCCCACAGGGCAGACAAGAGTGTGCTGAGATACCACCGATGCTCTGCTCTGATCCGCCTACTGCCAGCTGCGCAGCCCCAGGTGAGGGACAACAAGCAGCTCAGGCTGTGTGCACAGCTCCGTCTGCACACAGCGTCATGCAGTGACCATGAATCCCTGCCAGGCCTCCCAAAGTTTTCTGCTTCCTCTTTTCTGTTGTTCTTCACAATGCAATCACTGTGATGCCCATACAGTCCTGCAGTGCCGCTGGTGCTCTGCTTTCTGCTGACCAAAGTGCCTCTAATAAAACTTCACTTTTCTGCAGTGCAAAAAGAACCTGTGTCCAGTAGATGATTTAATGTATTGATATTGTACAAATATTCGAAGTTATGTGAAAGAAATGAGATATATATTCACAGTTTGGGGATGATCTTTAGTACAGACCCAAAGAAAACAGCATATCCTACTTCATCAGGTGATTTGGATAAGCTATAAGGGAAGAAGGAATGCCTGCCCAGGTTCATATTAAACTCGAGAGTGACACCTATGGGCACAAGAAAGGATGGGTGAAAGCCCTTCGCAGAGCGCTCGATGTGAGGGCTGTACGTCCAAGTGGTTGATGTGACAGTTCAGCTTAAAACAAACCTAACATGATTAAAAGCTCAAATTGGGTTAATCTGAAGACATGTGCCCTTGGGTTGCTGAAGAAGAAATTCATCGCATTCAGGCAACCCCCAAATTTAGAGGAGAGTTCTGTCTAACCTTGTTCAATAAAAGCCAAAGAGTCCATCAGGCAGTGAATGGCAATATGCAGAGAAATAGCTCTTGAAACATGAATTTCAGCTGTTAGGGCTGCTCCCCCTGACCTGCTGGAAGGCCAGGCTCACACCCTCTATCTGAAGGCTCAAATCCAAGCAGCTGAGGTACATCCTCTGATTTCCTGTGGGAACAGCCCCAGCTCTGCGGTGGGATGGGACCCAGGATGAAGGAGGTTCCATCCTTCTTTCTGTAGCTGCCCCAACCTCACAGAACACACTGACACCATTTGGGCTAGGCAGGGGAAGAAAAAGCAGTGAAATGACCCATTTGAGACTTACAGACTATGTTTCAGCCTTCGGTTCTCAGCACACGGAGCAGAGCAGGATCTGCCGCACAGCACTGCAGGCTGGGTGCGTCTCAGGGCCGCTGCTCTGCAGGCAGCACACAGTTCTCTGCATTTTGCTTTGCAATCAGATTCGGGCCAGGCAAAACATCACCCTGTCACACAGCAGCTCTGCACCCCTCTCCCTCCCCCCGTTCCCCCCAGGTGTCATTATTCCTGAGAAACCAAACAGTTGAAGCAAACAGGGAAGGCCACATGTAAGGGTGCAGCTTAAACAGATTTCATGGTTGCCTTTTCCATTACTAAAATGTGCTGCCAAAAAAAAAAAAAAAAAAGGAAGAAAATCTTTTTTCCTCCCAAAAATTATTAGCTAAACTCATATTTTTAAAGGAAAAAAAAAAAAAAAAGTAATAGAAGAGATATATTTTTCACAAGGCTAACACTGAGATATCAGACAGCATGTAATCACAGTAACAGCAAAGAGGCCCGAAAATAGGGACTATCGTCTGCTCCACGCAGTCCTGTCCGCAAGTTCTGAGCTAATCCCATCGGAAATCAGCGAGCTCAGAGCTGTTCGCACTGCGGAGCTCCTGCACAGCGCTCGGGTTGCTGCCCTCCGCGGGGCTCCGCGGCTGCGCTTCAACAGCCGGCCTGCAGGGGGCGCGCGGGGGTACGGCGTGATTCCGGCAGCGCCGCTCACCAGGCGTTGTTGCGGCCCGCGGGCGTGCGCGGGTTTCTCAATTCTGGAAATTAATCATCTCCGCCTGCACGATAAGAAGCTGCCAGGAAGGCCAGAGGAAGAGCCTGCAGCCCCGCAGCCCCGCTCTCCCAGTGCTGCAGGAGAGCTTTCAGGGCGCTGCTGTGCTGCGCTGATCCCCTCCGTCAGCGCTTCCCAGGCTCTAACAGAGGAAATCTCTCGCTCGCTCTGCCTTCGGTGAGAAAACAGACGGAAGGACACGATCTGAACAAGTTAGTGCTGTACTCACATTTACCGGCCTACCATAATCATGAAAAGTAACAGCAGTCAGATGAAGCAAGCACAAAAATGCTGGTGGGAACACGCATTTTCTGCGTTTCCAAGTAGTGTATTTCTAGAAAGTTTCATGCGGCAGATAGCATTTTGGGGAGGAAACGCCAACGAACTTCTGAGCGCCCGCAGCAATCTCACACTACAGCAGACCGCCGGGCAAACGCTCCCCCGCGGCTGGCGCAGCACGTTTCAGGTGTGCTGAGGCCGACTTTCACCGGGAGCCGCGGGGCGCCTGCAGAGCTCGCAGCGCTCCGCCGTTCCTGCTCGCAGTGCCGCTGTGAGCCCACGCTGAGCGGCGCTGCCAAGGCTGGCTGCAGGACACCTTTGTGTAGCGCTGGCTGCGCTCCCGTGCCCCGGCAGCGGGACGTGGCTGCGGATCAAAGGCCGGCCCTGCTGAGCGCCCGGCTGCTCCCAGCCCAGCTCTGCCCTGCAGCTCCGTGCCGGCTCTGCTGCCAGAAACAAAAGCTCCTTTCCGCCGAACCCCGTCAGAAACCTCTCACTGGGATCTGACGGGTTTTATTAGTGACTGAAGTCGAATCTGTTGGAAAGCAGCGGAAAGACATCCAGCAGGTATTTCCACTGGCTTCATTCGGCGGTGCTGGGCTGCCCAGCACACGAGATGGCTGGCACAGACCTCAGCGTTCCACTGAGAGAGGATTTAAAGCCAAATGAATCTATTGGAATATTATCTTGGTTTCGGGTGGGGTGAGACTGAGACAAACCTGCACTTAGAAAACTAGCAACAGAAATAATAGTATTTAAACATGAGTATAAAAATATGGACATGTAAATATATAAACATCTGAATACAAATACACACAGGTACGAATATGTCCTGCAAACACTTTACAGATGGGAACCAGACAGCCATGCACCCACTATGCTGGCACTGCTCCTCTCCATCAGCAGGACTCCCCCCAGGCTGTGGGCACTGGGCAGCACGGGGCGGGCACAGCCTGTCTGCTTTGGGCAGCCTTGGAGAACAGCTTCCAGCCCCATCACACCATGCGGAGATCTACCAGCAGATAACAGGTTAAAGAAAATGTAAAAATACATCCAGAGCTTGTCTTTCACGTCCCAAGCCTACCTTCAGGCACGTACATTTTCCTTCACCACACCATTCCCTCCCCTCTACAAAAGACAGAGGGTTGAGGAGGTAACAGGATCGCTCTGCTCTTATCTATCCTCTTTAAACACCAGCAGCTGTGCCTGCCTGTGCCCAGACCTGCTGCTGCAGCACACAAACATTCCTATCTCGGAATCTCTTGGCGCGCTGTGCAGCAATGTGAGCTGTGAGCATCTGGGAAAAAGGCCTAGAAATGATTGATGAGGGGAGAGGGAAGCCAGGAGGGTGAGAGCTGCACCCCAAGCAGCACAGCCGCACCACGACCGGCTGCAGATCGGCTCACATTGCGTTTGGCTCTTCCCACAGGGAAGTTCCAAAAAAAAAAAAATAGGAGAAAAGTGTGCGTCTGAATTAAAGAGGCTCAGATGCTTCGTGCCTGTGGTTTCTAATGGGAGAGGACATCCACAGTGGTGATCCATGCAGACGCAGGACAGGATCAGTGAGGCAGGGCAGCACAGCTTCGATAATCGGAAAATATAAAGTTTGAAAATGTGGGTGCAAAAGAGTCAGGAAGGGTAAAGTGTGCAGGGGCTCCTTGGGTGGGAGCGGCACCAGCAATGCGAGCACCGCAACAGCAGCGGGGGGGATGAGGTACGTGCCAGTGTTACTCAAGGGCAATAAAACTGGTTTACATCAAAGTTCATAAAAATTCCCTGAAAAAACATTTACGATTGCACAGAGCAGCAGCAATAGAAAAGCAGAACAGAGACAGATAAAGCAAACGCGGGGCTCAGCATGAGCCTCATGCAGGCTGCTCCTTACGCTGTGCTTATCTGTGATAAACCGCAGATAAAGGCCATTCCTGGGCTGTCCCACCCTTCTGTTTGCTGCAGGAAGAGCTGACTGTACAGCCAGCTGAGATCAGGGGAGTGGGAGAAACAAAGGCCTGCACTCAGTGGTAACAGCACCTTCTTCCTCGAGCAATAATTCGCCACACTGAGGGCCTTTCCAGGCATTTAAATGGGTCACCACCTGAAGGGAGCCCCAGCAAAAGCAAACACGTGCAGCCACAGAGCTACAAGAGATGTGGAGCTAAAAGACAAACCCAAACCCTTCTGGAAACTCAGAATACAGTTTTCCTAGGAATGCTGCCCGGGGTGCCCTGCTGCTGTCCAGGCATTTGCCATACACTGGGAGCTACGAAGATGGAACAGTTGCTCCACTGGGCAGTGCCTCCCAAGTTTTTCCCTCCTGACAATTCCAGATGGAATTCCAAATTATCTATTACAACTCTTTGGGAGTTTTCCCCACCTATCGGAAGAAAATGTAGCCTGATTGCAGCTAATTAGCAGTATTCTCAAAATATACAGTGATTGCTGCTTTTACTCAGGAGGTTCTGAGGGAATGCAGGGGCCTTCCAGCCCCAACTTCTATGAAGTAGACCATAACGACACTTGCAAAGCCATACATGTGCCCTTTATTTTGCAGAAACCCAAAACACACTGCCTTGAGGACTTCAGGAGGGAACCTGGGATGCCCAGAGGGAAGAATGCTCCTTTCTCCGTGCCGCAGGACACCGATGGGAAGCTTTTTCTTCTTTCCGCTTCTCGCATTTCTGCTCAGGGAAGGAGAGTGCGCCGAGTTGTGTTCTTTATGCTCTAACTATGGACGCCAGCATTTAACAATAAAGTAACTGTTCTCTGTCGGTCCCTTCTGCCCACATGCAAACAGCTTCCCAGGCTGTCAGTGCTCCTGATGGGAGCTGGAACCTGCTGGGCAGCATTCCCCCACCAGGCTGAATAAAACATTCAGATCTGCAGAAGGGGCTGTGCTCTGCCTCAGGGCAGGCTGCACAACACAAAAGAACCAGCTGTCATGCCCCTAGGCTGCAGAACCACAGATAATAGGTATGGCCCCCAAACTGCACGTATCTGCTGACACATTCTGTGCCTGAGTTGCTGCAGAACTCCGCTCTGATACAGCCTCATCATCAGGTGCAGAAAAGCCTGCAAGTTACTCCAGCGGGACAGGACTCCCTCTCATCTGAGGATACAGATCATCTACGTAGGAAAGCAAGCAGGACATGAGTCAGCCTCAATGCCCCACGTTCACAATGAAGTACATTCTGACGAAAATGACTGAATTCTGGTCAACTGGCAAACCAATCTCATCGATTACAGCTGAAAATGGAGTATAAATGGGAAAAAAGAAGGTATCAATCTGTACGAATGATGGCCAGAAGCTGCAAGGAAGGCTGTAAGGCCAACTCCACAGGGCTCCTGGCTGCACAGGCTCCTTGGCCAGCTTCCAGCTCGTGTGTTTATTCTTTAACACTCCCTGTATTTGCCCTGCAGTTTGACTTCTCTCTCTGGACCAAGTGGGTAAAGCACTGATGTGTGCTTAGTGCATTTTTACAGGAAAAAAAAGAACAGACGTGCCCTCATGCCGAGTATGCATTTCATTTGGCTTATCTCTAATTCATTGTCTTGGTACTGCACGGGTTGCTCATTCGAACAGCCCACAGCTGGCACTCCCAGAGCTGTGAAAGCAGCTGCAGGAAGCAGAGCTCGGCCCTGGCCTGGCTGCTGCCAGTGCTGTCCCTGCATCCCTCCTTACAGCAGCACCTCGGGGACCCGGAGGCTTGGAGGGCAGGAGGGCTGGTGGGGAAAGAAAGAGAACAGCAGAATGAGATGGAGAGCCGCTCGCTGCTGGGGATGATTGCAGTGATAAAAGCACCACTGCCTTTGAAAATTCACCTCGGAGAACTGGATTTAAGCACTGGAGAAATAACATTTTCATTACTCTCAGAGCCCAGAAAGCGATGTGATTATGTTTCTTCTGTTTACTTCCCTCTTTCGTAGCAGCAAAAGGACTGAACGTATAATTGGGCCTTTGTTTCTGTTGTTGCTGACTCCCCAGGTAACACTCAGGGAAGTTTAATGCCTATCTCTCCTACAAACACTGCAATGGTTCCTTGAAAAGGATCCTTGTTTCTGTACAAAACCAGACTCCTCCACACACAACATGTTCTCTGTCAGATCCTCCATTTTACTGTTGGCCCAAAAGGAAGTGAGACCAAAGAAACAAACTTAAGATTTGTAACAGAACAGAATAGTTCAGTCGGTTCATCAGCTCAAGGATCCAGTCCAACTGCCTGAGCACATCAGGCTAAGGAAATGCCACATCACTGCACCATATCACTGAGGGCAGTGACCAATGCCTCTCCACCACCACCATCCACAGGGAATCCATGGATCCACCTCCCCATGAAGGCTGCCCAGCAAAGAAATTGTTCCTTCTGAAAGAAGGATTTTTCCTGAGGGAAAGAAGGAAAAGGGCTGGTAGGACCCTGCTTTGCTAAGGCACTGTTCACCATGTGGGCTCCTTTCAGGCTCTGCTATCAGCCTGCAATAGCTGATCTAATCACTCCGTATTTTAACTTTCCTGAGGCTGCGGAAGCAAGTTGCTGTGTGACCTCGCTGGGGACGCAGCACAGGCTGCGGTGGGGCTGTGTGCTGCCAGCCCTGCTGCTCCCAGCACACAAACTGCAACAGACCCATGGAGCAACACCTCCCCTCAATCCCACCTTCTTCCTCAATAGCCCTGGGGGAGGGAATCGGCTCCTCGTGTGAAGGTATTTGGGAATGAAACCCAGCTCACTTCTCAGCAACTGACCAATGAGAGGAATTCCTGTGTTGGCAGAGGGCTGACGGCCGATAAATTCCACGGGTCTCAGATAACACATTCTGGAGACAACTCCCATTGTCACAGGCATAAAAGAGCTGGGGTGGGGGAAAGGAGCACATTCCTGCTTCAGGATCACAAACCGCAGCTCGCTTCAGGTCCTTGGCATTTCTCCCCATGGCGACTTACAGCTTCAGGCAAACCTCCTCCGTGGTCGGGGGCCCCGGCGGCCGCTCGCTCCGTCTGGGGGGGGGATCCTTCAGGGCTCCGAGCATCCATGGGGGATCCGGTGGCAGGGGTGTGTCAGTCTCTTCCGCCAGATTTGTCTCTTCTGGCCTAGGAAGCGGCCTGGGCGGTGGATATGGAGGTGCTGTCGGCAGCGGCTTTGGTGCAGGCTTTGGTGGTGGCTATGGCGGGGGCTGGGGCTCTGGGGATGGTCTCCTGTCAGGGAATGAAAAGACGACGATGCAAAACCTGAACGACCGCCTCGCGTCCTACCTGGACAAAGTGCGTGCATTGGAGGAAGCCAACTCAGAGCTTGAGACTAAGATCCGTGAATGGTACCTAAAACAAGGACCGGGCCCTGCCCGAGACTACAGCCCTTATTACAAGGCTATTGAAGACCTCCGAGACCAGGTAGGTGCTTGTATTTACTAAAAAGCTTAGAAGGAAGCATAAAAACCCAAAGAGAAAAACTCCCTAGGAAAGGAGCCAGAAGGCAGTGAGGTCTGTGAAAAGGAGGAAGATGAAAACACAATCATTGGTTGGGGCAGGGAGAGAAATGTGTAGTACGAAATCATCCACGATTTGAAGTGTTAGCAGGGAGAAAGCACAGAACAGCTCAGCTCAGACCCCCAGCATCTCATCCTGGCGGTGCTCTGACTGCCGCACTGCCAGCGGAACTCCAGACAGCACACACACACTGCTGGTACAGCACACACACACGCACTGCTGGTACAGCACACACACACACACACACACACACACACACACACACATACACTGCTGGTACAGCAAAGCGCAGTCTGGTAAACGTGACGATGGAAGCTCATGATTTCATGAACGTAACTACACGTTTTGTTGCACATTTCACTTAAGCTCGCAACTGAAACAAGAATGTTGAAACATTCTGCGTATGGAGATGCAGGCCCTGACTGCACTGTGTGAATAAATGGAAGAAAACTTTAGGGTCATTTCTCACAGTTCAGCTTGGAGTTTGTGACCGCTCCCATGGGGTTTATTTTCTCTTTGTCTTAAGACATTGACATTGTCCACTGATTTCAAAACTGAGCTCCAGAAAAGACAGAACTGGGAATCAGATTTTCACCTTTTGGCATTCTTTTTCCTCCTTTTATTCCCTTCTGTTAGAGAAGATGTTGTTCCTACTGTTTCTGTATATGACCTTTTAAGTTTTGAAAGCAGCAGGCAAAAAGACACATCTTCTAGTTAAAAATTAGAAGGGATTACTGCTAAGGAACATTTCCTTCACAGCATTTCATGATTAATTATCAGAGACAATAAGCACTGAATTGGTTATTTTAAGGAAAATAACGTGCTCAAAGACTTTACAAATGCAGTATGAACTGAGATTGCTTACAATACACAACCATGCCATTTATTTTGCAATCACACAGGCCGTGCAGTCACTGCCCTGTTAAGAAAACACGCAGACAGAACCAGTTCTGCCCAGAACTGCACTGTGCTTCCTTTGCTTTTCTCCAGGAAGCACTGGCTGTGCCTCACAACCACAACAGCTCCCACTGACCGGCCTCTCCCTCACACTGCAGGGATTCCAGCTTAAAGCCCTTCATAGGACACAAGCAAGGGGACCGACCCACTGCCAACAGCAACGGCAGAAATGCTGTGATCAATCTGTGCTGCCTATTTGCTACAGCTAATCTGATATTTTCCTACTGACACCAAACAAAATGCACTCATCTTTGGTGGAGCTACGGGTGAAATACAATCGTAACTCTTCCACCTTTAGGGTAAGGAAAAGAAACAACGTGCTTGTTTCACCTCAGCAATGAACTCTCGCTGATTGCAGATCCTTGCTGCCACTATTGACAACTCGAAGGTCGTCCTGCAGATCGACAACGCCAGGCTGGCTGCTGACGACTTCAAGACCAAGTGAGTAATTTCTGAAAGGGAAAAGTCTCCTGAGGAGGCAAAAACCCTATTGAGGCAAAGGGCAGTGAAAAAACAAAAGAACATGTGTAAAATCTCTGTATCAGCACTAGTTTGATCCTGTCATCGCAGCTCAGCCCTTTATGCATTGCTGAAAACATCTCCTATGCCACAGAAAACATTCCATCGTGTAAAATACGTGTAGAAAAGCTTAATGCTGGACATCATCTGCTATATTATAGTTCCTGCAGTGCCAGATACATCTCTAACAAATAACGCATTTCACCGTGCCCTCATCATCAGCCTGAAGAGTTCTGCTTTGCTTTTTCGAGGTTTGAAACAGAGCAAGCTCTGCGCATGAGCGTGGAGGCCGACATCAGCGGGCTGCGCAGGGTGCTGGACGAGCTGACACTGGCAAGGACTGACCTGGAGCTGCAGATCGAGAGCCTGAAGGAGGAGCTGGCCTACCTGAAGAAGAACCACGAGGAGGTAAATTAAAAAACAAACACGAAGCATTTTGGGAGTGAGTTAGGAAAGCAGTGTGTGGAGTGCCTCAGGATTGCCTTGGGTTCTCCAGTGAAAAAGAAAAGACTTCTGTGCAGACTGGCAAATGAAAGATCCACCCTGCCAGTTTTCCAGTGCAGTCACTTAGAGCCTTGCAGAAAGGATGGATGGCTCATAATGTTCTCATTCACAACTGTACCCTCTTTTGTCTTCCTCTGCTATGTCGACACAGGAAATGAGTGCCCTGGGAGGACAGGTAGCCGGCCAAGTCAGTGTAGAAGTGGACTCTGCTCCAGGCATTGACCTGTCCAAGATCCTGGCCGATATGAGAGACCAGTATGAACACATGGCGGAGAAGAACAGGAAGGATGCTGAGGCCTGGTTCCACAGTAAGGTATCAAAAGCTTCAAACTAAATAAATGCTAATTTCTAAATCCACAGAGGAAGCAAAGTGGCTCTGTAACTTACAGAAAACCAATCTGAAAGCCTTACGACCTCTGCTCAGAGGCACCACGTGTTTCATGTGGCATTTCCCCACTTTCAGACTGAAGAGCTGAACCGTGAGGTAGCCATCAACACCGAACAGCTGCAGAGCAGCAAGTCCGAAGTCACCGACCTGAGACGCACCCTGCAAGGGCTGGAGATAGAGCTGCAGTCCCAGCTCAGCATGGTATGTGAAAATTTGCACTGCGTAAACGCAGACCCCCTAAAATACACCCGTATTCCCCTCCTGCAAGCAGCCCAGCAACCCTTCCTCCACCTGTGCTGGCAGAAAGGCGCGCTGGAGAGCAGCCTGGCAGACACCGAGGGGCGTTACGGCGCACAGCTGGCGCAGATCCAGGACATGATTGGCAGCATTGAGGCGCAGCTGGCTGAGCTCCGAGCTGATCTGGAGCGCCAGAACAACGAATACAAGATGCTCATGGATATCAAGACCCGGCTGGAGCAGGAGATCGCTACTTACCGGCAGCTCCTGGAGGGTCAGGAGTCCCAGTAAGTAACGGCTCGTGGCACAGAGCCTCTTGCTTCGCCTCGTGCCGCGTGAGCGTGGCGCGGTGCCGCAGCACGGCAGTACACACAGCTCCAGACACTGCTGGGATTCTGCGTTTTTTAACAAGTTATTTTTTTCAGGAGAGAAATTATCTTCTCCCACTGTTTCTTTCACTGTTGTAGTTCACCATAACATTTCCTGTAACGATTCCTTCTCCTGAGAGACCAAGGAAATGAACATCTTGTTTTCTGGCCATATACAAAATGATGAGAGAACCTGCTGTCGTACATCGTTGTCTCACACAGCATGCAATGTGTTACCTCCCCTTTCAGCTCTCCTCTCTTTGCTTGCAGGTTGTTTGGCTCCCTTTCTGGATCTCCCGGTAAGGACTTTTTCTCCTCTAGGAAACCTTTAGTAAGCAAACAAGTTTGATTTTCTAAAAAGATGAATACACACATTAAGGTAATTCTGGCCATTTCAGACTGGGCTGCTGCACTGATCTGTGCCACAGAAAAAGTCAAAGTGATGGCTCTGGCCAGAATTCAACAAGTTTTAGACATCAAAAGCTATTAGACATCAGGAAAAAATGTCAGACTTTGCCACTGTAAAACACACAAATATTCCCCCAGGTGGAAGGATACGAGCAATTTCAGCCTGCCAGCTCAGGGGCGTTGTACCAACATGCAAGTATGACTGGCTTTTAAAGGTCAGCTGTACTGTAAAAGTGATGCATGATTCAAATCAATTCCATGAAGAACAAAACTTCTGAGAGAAGGGAATGACAGATGAGACACAAACTAAGCTCAGTAACTTGCAGAATGGTCTTATGTGTTCTGGTTAAGTAACTGTTGTTCTTTTTCTCCATATTATTGCAGACAAAAGAGACAAGCTGGCAGATGGACAATAGTACTGAAAGTCCCATAGATGTCAACTTCAAGATGAAGAGAAAAAAGGGAATTAAAATGCAGAGAAATCACACTAAACTGCTGGAAATTAACTACACAGAAAATCCTTGTCTACACAAAGCTTAAGTAGATTGGTTCATTTAGCAGTGATTAATTTGCAGACTAGGTTAGGTTTTTAATTACTTCTTTCTTGTACTGAAATGCTGTAGCTGCTCCAATAAAGATGATCTTGCAGTCTCGGCTCCTGCTCTCTCACTGTGCAGTCACTGCTGAAGCTGGGCTGCAGCCACAGGATGATGCCCCAGCACAGCTCTCCTGGGAGATGCACTGCAATGGCTGTGCACCCGCAGGGCACCAACAGCGAGATGTGGGGAGATTCCAGCAAGAAGCAAGAGCTGGAGAGTGTTTTGTTAGGGCGAAATGCGAAGCTGTTAGAATGGCTGCAGATACCTGGGAGTGAGGAACAGGGCTGAGATTTCTTCACTCACTTTCTATTCCAATGCACTTATCCTCAAACAGAAAAATCAAACCCTCAGCCCATCCACAGCTATGGGCTCTCGGGACTCTTCCAACCACCTTCTTTCTCACAACACTGGAAGGGTGTTCTGGCTGAAATCATAAATGCAATCGCTCTTACTTCAGGCCGTCAGAAATCAGTTATTTCACTCCCAACCATCACTCCAGAAGCTTACAGCCAAGGAAATTCTCTGGACTTGTGCTAAAAGAAAACTGGGGCTACAGCCCAGGTCTCCAGCCCCACTGCTCAGCCCCAGCAGGGACACACGGCTCCCCAGGGTGGATCACTCCTCTCAAACAGTGACAAACCCTTCATCACTTCTCTCCTCGGACTTGGGAGGGAATACATTCTTTCATTCATTTTTGTAAGTCCTCCCAGATTAATGAAGTGTTTGCACAGCAAGGAGCAGCGCAGAGCTGCAGAGCTGCTCTGTCAGGGCTGGGTAATCCTCCCCAGGTGGAGGGGCCGGAGCGGGGCTCGGCTCTGCTGACTCAGCTGACCCATCAGCAGCACCTGTCGTGTCCTGACGCGCAAGTCCCGGCTCAGCCCCTGGAAATCCAGCTCTGTAGCATTTGACAGCGGCCTGACTATGACATGAAGAACTGACAGCAAAAAAAAGACAGTCCTGAGAAGCACAGATCAGCAGAGACGTGGAGGGGAGGGCAGGACGGGGCTGCAGCAGGCTGCTCTGGTGTGGCTGAATGAAAAATCCCCGAAGTTTCCTGATACAGCTGACAGTGGTTTTGCTGGTTTGTGTGTGTTTCTTACTTTCTAATTGGAATTTGATCTTGCCCGTCCCACACAGCCCAGCAGCCTGCACACCTCTGCACGCTGCCATGACAGGGGGCTTAAAGAAACTTCTTTGTCTTTGGGAGAGTTTGCCTCAACTTGTCCCTGAGATGCTGCCTCTCGCAGATACGCACATTTGGCAGCTACACACAACTATTAATCTGCCCCAAAGCAAAACTGAAGTGCTATGGCAGAGGTCCAAGCTCCGTTTGAAACATGTTTCCACAGCTATGAAATATCCTGCCGTTGCTGATGAGCTGCAGTACGAGTGGACAGGCTCACTATAGGGCTGTCAGGCTGTGTATTACTGCGAGAGTTTTGGTGCTCACTGCCTCCAAGTACCTCCTCCCAGCTCCCCCCATACAAGGCTGCTCACCGCCATGGGGGCACAGCCACACCTCAAAAACCCCTTTGGGCATCCCAGCAACTGGTGCGAGCCCAGCATCCGAAAACATGATACGGAATCTGAAAAGCTGCTAAGAAAAGCACAGCTGTTACTGTGTTGTTCAGCGAATACAGATCTTTCCTTCTTTAAAAGGAAAAAGGTCAACTTTTTTGAAAAAATTTAGAATGCGTTTGTTGCAGAGCAGAGATCAGAGGAAATTCCTCCCACCCCACACTGCCCACCCCCAGCCCTGTGCCTTTACCCCATGTCACAGCAGTAAGCTCACCCCTCCTTCACCTGAACTGTCACCTATGGGCAGAGAACGGCGTTCTGCCTGCAGAATCCACACTGCTGGCACACACCTCACACAGCCGCTGTCCCCCCTGACGCCCTGAGCACTAAGCAAGAAGTGCACACTGCTGAACATCCCCCAAACGTGGCTTCTTATGAGCACACAGTGATCAGCAGTTGGGTTACTGGTACAACGTCACTCACAAATGGGTAGAACTGAAATACACTGTATTTGAGATTCACTGTAAAGGAAAGATTAATGTCACCTTGTAAGTGATTCTCAGACCTGACTTTCAAAAATCACTCGTTTCACAGTGCACATCAGTGCTGCACACGTTAATTCCACACTGAACTGTTTCAGCTGAAGCTCGGCTTGTTTAGGTTTGCCAAAAGTAACAGGAACTTCGTCCTCCCACATTCTTCTTCTAATCAAATCATTTCACTCTTGTATTGCCCTCCTCACCTATTTCACAAGTTAGTAAATTAAATCAAACCTGTCTCCCAGAACACAGATGGATGCCCATCGTTCCCCACGCCGTGCTGTGCTGTGTGCTCTTTGTAATAGAAATTCAGATGCCAACATTTAAATACAAATTCTGAGCAAAGAACCGGAATAAAAACACAGAAAATTCAATTCCAAATTTTTGTGGGAAAAAAAATATAAATAGAAAGAAGAAATAATGGTGATGTGAACATTTTTGCACAATTTGTACTTTTTCAATGACAGTGGAATTTTACTTAAACGAAACTTCGTTTGGGGAAAAGTCATTTATCTCCCAGTAACCGCGGTGGCTGCTGTGGATGGGTGAGTGGGTGCGGTTCAACTCGCTTTGTTTTTCCATTCTTGATTGTCAGAAAAGTAAACCCCGGGCTTCAGAACCATAGCCCGAAGAAAAACACAACCTGAATCATCCGCTTAGTTTAATTAAAAGAAAAAACCCAAGCCCTAACCCCTGGGATGTACAGCCAGCTCCGTGTGTAAGGAATGTCATCATAATTGGCCTCACCTCAAGGGAGGAGAATCTCTGAGGGAGGGTTGCAGCTCGGCTTTTCTCCTAACACCCTCGTGGCTATAAAAGAAGCGCCAGGGCAGCGAGGCACTACGCTTTCCTGCTCCGCACTGCGCTGAGTACCAGCTCTCCGTGCTGCAGCCATGACTACTTACAGCGTGCACAACTCCTTCGCTAGCGGTGCCGGGGGCTTCGGGGCTGCTGGCAGCGGCGGCTCCCGCCTGTCCTCGGTGCGGGTCGGGGGCTCCTACCGCGCCCCGAGCATCCACGGCGGCTCCGGGGGCCGCGGCGTCTCCGTCTCCTCGGCCCGGTTCGTCTCCTCTGCCGGAGGCGGCTATGGGGGCGGATCCTGCGCCGGGTTCGGCGGCGGGTTCGGCGGAGGCTACGGCGGCTTCGGTGGAGGTGCGGTGTGCGGCTTGGGCGGAGGAGCCGGCTTCGGGGGAGGCTTTGATGCTAGCTGTGCCTTTGGTGGCGGTGACGGCCTGCTTTCCGGCAATGAAAAGATAACGATGCAGAATCTGAACGACCGCCTGGCCACGTACCTGCAGAAGGTGCGAGCTTTGGAAGACGCAAATGCAGAACTAGAAGTCAAAATCCGAGACTGGTACCAGAAGGAAGCTCCCACCAGCCCGGCTCGAGACTACAGTAACTACTACAAGATAATTGAAGATCTCCGAGATAAGGTATGGCCTTCATAAGATGGGCAGTTAGAAAAATGCATTGGAGTTGTGGAAGTGCACGGTTCACACCTCTGAAATCAAGTAGAACAATTAGAAAATAAATCTTGAATTCCCCAAGCTAAAGCTGCCTGTGGCTCTCAGCAAACCTACAGAAAATTGTAACCTTTCCTTCATTTAAACAGCATATGTTGCGTCCTGAAAATGAGCTGGTTTTTGCAATTAAAATGATTACAGAAGAAGTTAACAGGACATGGAAAGTGTGCTCAGTTCACAGCATTCACAGTGCTTTCTCCTGTTTTTCCAACTGTCAGATCCTTGCAGCCACTATCGACAATTCCAGGGTTGTTCTGGAGATTGACAACGCCAGGCTGGCCGCCGATGACTTCAGACTGAAGTAAGTTTGCCTGAAACACATCTGTCCTCTCTCTCCTTTTCTCCCTTTCTCAAAACAGTTTTCTAAAGCGTAGTATTACTCCTCATCTAGAAAATAAAGTTCTTCAGCCACTGAAAGACGTATTTCCAAATCACAGATGGATGCTTTTCATTAACAACTTCTAATGAAAAATCTCTGGCCAAAAACAACAGCAGGATGAGGGATCAGAACAGAGTAACCAGATTACTGAGCTGCTGATGTATACCAATAAATCGTGTCTCAGTTTTTTAGTGATGCTCTTAACTACTTTAGTAGCCTGAATCACAGGGGAAAAGAAAACAGTTTGGGTTTTTGACTTAAGGCTCCACTGCATGCAAACTTGTGCATGTGCCAACGCTTGTTCCTTTGTAAAACTGCAGGTATGAGAACGAGCTGTTCCTGCGCCAGAGCGTGGAGTCCGACATCAACGGGCTGCGCAGGGTGCTGGACGAGCTGACCCTGGCCAGGACCGACCTGGAGCTGCAGATCGAGAGCCTGAAGGAGGAGCTGGCCTACCTGAAGAAGAACCACGAGGAGGTGAGCGCTCTTAGAAGTGCAGAGAGGAAATGACTTTCCTTGGAATTTGTCTAATAACATCAGAATGGCAACATTAATAAGGAGAAAACTGTGATATTAAAAGAACCTGAAGTTGGTCCTGAGAAGCATTTATCTGATTCCAAAATGTTCAGATCCATGAGCTGCAGAGTCTCAGTCTGACACTCCTAAGCATGTGACAGGTCACGTAGAAACTATATGTAAGTCTGAGTGTGTGACAGTATACAGAGATAGAAAAGCATATACATGGAGAGATACAATCTGAGAAATGTTTTTATGTGTCCCATCTCTGATAATTAAAGTGCCACACACCAGTGCATGGACTGCTGCTGGCAGAAAGCATGTCAGAGTACAGAGCATAATCTCCTTTGTGTCCCCCACCTCTCACTTCCCACGCAGGAAATGAAGGAGTACTCCACTCAGCTCAGTGGAACAGTCAACGTGGAAATGGACGCTGCTCCTGGCATCGACCTGACCAGGATCCTCTCGGAGATGAGGGAGCAGTACGAGGCTCTGGCTGAGAAGAACCGTAAGGATGCTGAGGCGTGGTTCCTCACTCAGGTATGCTTGTGGCAGCAAACATCGAACTGATGCACTGCCTCATCACTGCTGCTGCAGCGGAAGAGATAAGCCTAAAATGTATTTTTTATGCACTTAATTTTGCAGTTGCTTTTTTCTTTCAGACTGATGAGCTGAACCGCGAAGTTGCCACCCACACCGAGCAGATACAGAGCAGCAAATCCGAGATCACAGAACTGAGACGCACGGTGCAGAGCCTGGAGATCGAGCTGCAGTCACAGATGAGCATGGTATGGAGCACACTGCAAGCCACAGCCAGAAACCTCCCCTGCCCCCTCCTCCCTTGCTTTACTTTAGATTCCATCTGCAGGATGAATCTGTACGACAACCTGTTCTAATGTCTTCCTGCATTAGAAAGCCGGACTGGAAGCCAACCTGCGAGATACAGAAGGACGATACTGCGCACAGCTGGCACAAATTCAGAACCTCATCACCAGCGTTGAGGAGCAACTGAGTGAAATCAGATGCGACATGGAGCGCCAGAACCAGGAGTACAGAATGCTGATGGACATCAAGAGCCGCCTGGAGCAGGAGATCGCCACGTACCGCCAGCTGCTGGAGACCCAGGACTCTCAGTATGTTACCGTATACAAATCCGGTGATGGATAGATAAGGTTAATAGCAGGGCACATTGTAAAGCAGTAATTTGTGGTTGTTAGGCTGACTCCAGATTACTAAATTACACTGATTGCATACACAGCCTGCTGAGCACTGGCAACGCGGATGCTCGGCAACATCCCCAGAGCTGCTATCACTCAAACTACATCTGCAGATCAGTTGTGCTGATAATTTGAAGCTATAAACACAAGCATGTTGACTACAGTGAACTACAGAAGGCACCAGGCCCCATACATGTCTCACGTAATCCTCTTGCTGGGCTGGAATCACCGCCTTCAGCCTAACATACCATTCACACGTCTGTTCTCAGGCGTTGTTTTTCTGCACTTGTGAACAAAGGTGAAAATATTTATCATCACACACACCCAGAATAGAAGAGGATAGACTACAACTGACTTTAGTAAAGTCTAACATTTACTGCCCATTTCTCATACTGATCTACACAAGGAATCACTTCTGATTTCTGAGAGGGAATCAGCTCCTTATGCTGTTTCTAGAGACAAATCAAGACTAAGAAGTGGTCTCACTGATGGCCACGTTTTCTTTAGAGTTTACAGCAGTGCTATTCAAAGCCCTGACATGAGCACAAGTACCAGCAGAGTAAGAGCCAACCTGCTGATGAAGCAGTGTGAGGTCAGAGCTGGGCACACAGCGTCTCCTAACTGTGTCGGTGGACAAACTCATTGATGGTCACTGACCAAACTTTTCTTCTTTTCTGCAGCATGTCAGGAGTGAACCCTAAGGATGGTAAGTAAAAAATGTGATGTAAAGAGGGGCGGAAATGAGTTCAAGCAATAGAATTAAATAAGCCTTTTTTTCTTAGTATTTCTTCTTATTAACACAGATCATATTCTCTCTGCAATGATACTTTATTTTCCATTTGGAGAAGAAAGTACTTTATCTTATTTTATGTGCACTTTTGACCCCAGCAGCTTGCAAAATGATTGCACTGACTCCTCGTGTGGCTCTAAAGCATGGCAATCTCACAGAGATTCCTCAGTTCCTCTGCTTATTCATACAACCTGCAGGAGAAATCTGACATGCAGTGTGCTCTGTTTATATCTTTATCTCTCCTATTTCATAACTGGGAAGATTTACTGGATGTGGACCAGCAGGAACAGAAGATGAGGTGCAGAGGCAGCTCCTCCTCTGCTGTGTGAAAAAAAGTCAGGAAATGAGCAAACAAAGAAACATTGTGTGGCTCTTCTGTGCGTTCCCATAAGTTTAATGATCGTTTTTTCTCCTACCACAGCTGCCGGAAGAGTCCGTGGGGGCATAGAAGATGAGGGAAGGTCTTCCTCCTCTCGTGACAGGAGACCCTAATAAAGAAATACTGAATCCTCTCTTGCTATGACACCACCTGTGCTGGACCAGCTGTAAGAAGGGCAGTCCAACCACTGGCTAACGCTTACAGAAATGTGCTGTTACTTTTGCTAGATCACAAGAATGTAACCCAAAAAGTGTGCACCAGCTTCGTGTCTTTCCTTAAATTTGCTCTCCCTTTTTATGCAATCATTTGGCTCTATGGGTCAGAGACATCTGCTTCCTTCTGTACAGCATCCTTATGAAAGAGTCTACACAATAAAGTTTCTCTCCTGCTTGTGCAAATGCATTCAGTCTGATGTTGTTTTTCTGTAGTCAGTGCAGCATTGCCATCCATGCAGCCATCTGCCCTCCTTACACAGCACTCCCTGCAACCCAGCCGTGGTGTGTGACATGGAGGTACCTCTGTGCATAACAGCAACGTAGCAGCCTTAAGAAAGGCAGTGACAAATGGACAGATATGAAGTGCCATTGGGTTCTCCCAGGAAGCAGAAGTTAATATGAAAAAGATAATGCAAAACACCCTTAAGCCCTTTGCTCTGAATTCAACGTGCACAACTTTGAAATATCAGTGTTGCTACTGGCTACCATATGGTCAGGTTCTTACAGCCAAAGCATACTCTGAGCACACAAAGCCTCACAATCTGGGAAAAAATAACATTAATTCTCAAGGATAACCATCTCTGCCAGCAGCCATGAAATCCTACTGGACGATATAATGGCATTAATTGCTGCTGATAGAGGATACATGACTGGGGCATAACGGCCCTATTCCACTAACATGTTGCCCCAGCACTAACAGCACTTGACCAAGAAGTGGGCAACTTGGATCTTATCAAAGTGAGCATTAAACGGTCACGTCCAGCGAGTGTAAATGTCAGCTCTGATTTACACTTTGTCACACGTTATTTACCTCCACATCGCTGCTGTCACAGCACCCGGTGCTCAGTGGGCGATCGGCCGCCCTGCAGCACCGCACGCAGCTCCGGGAGCCCCGCAGCGCTCAGCCCATGGTGCCACCTGCTGGCGGCTCTCGTTTTCTTACTCTGACCATTGCTTTCATTCCGTACCGCCCGGATCGCACAGCTGGCTGAAACCATAAGCACAAAAAACAGCCGCAGAACTGTGCCGGGTTTGAATGAAGACTTTTGTCTTTTCCATGGATCCTTCAAGTGTGTGTGCGTGAGGAAAACCGTGTGACGCCCTTTCCAATTTAAAAAAGCTCCGTTTCAGAGGAGACATTTCTGTGTGTCGGCACCTCGCTTTGTTGCTGGCCATGGGAGGCTCTGAGCTGCAGGTACCGCCAGCCCACGCCTTTCCTGACTCTGCTTATGCATGAACTCATTTTCCAACATTATATTTCACAGAACATTATCTTGCTGAACTGCCAGACTGGAAAACTCAGTGTGAAATTCAGCTTTGTGGAGATGAACCGAACAGGACACCACCGGTTCCATGCTGCTGTCACGTTTCATTGCATTTAGCTCTCCATTTCTGCCCGGCGCTTCAAGCTGCCGTTACTCTCAAGCTGCAGTGCCGACAGTGAGGCGTATGTTCCAACAGCAGACGACAGCTGTGGCTGTTACGAGAACATTCTCAGCGTTTCTATACCATCAAGCGTGTGAGAAATAAGAACACGGAGCGTCAGCAGCCGAGGCGCAAAGCAGCCACGAGGCGGAGCCCGATCCCTGCCCGGCCCGGCTCCTCTGCCCCGCGGTGCTGGGCGAAGCGCGGCGCTTCTTCAGTGCTGCCGAATTTCAATTTAAACAAACACTGAAAAAAAAAGGATTCCGCGGCTTCTCCCAGGTCAGTATAATTCCGCAGCATCTCCCCAGCCGAACCCTTCGGAATGCGGAGCGTTGTAGGGTCACAGATCCCCCGCTGCTCTCCGGCCGCCCCTGCACCGCACCGCACCGCAGCCGCTCGGTTTGAGACCCCGGAGCGGCGACCGAACTCAGCGCCCGCCGATGCTGCCGGGTGCGGGACGGGGCGGCGCGGCAGGGGCTGCGCTGATCCGCTCTGGTTTTGACTTACGCAGCTTCAGAGGGGACCTGGAACTTCGGAGAGAGACTATTTCTGCACAGTGCCAGCTCAATTTGCACCACTGGTAGCTTCAGTTTTTGGAGTATTATAACAGACTTCGGAATATTTTCTACAGCTATAGTATATTTATAGTGTTCACATTAGCAACAGCAATACATCCCCGCTTTATTATCTTTGTATTTCAACAAGACCGCAGAAACTGAAATATGACCACACATCGAATCATGAATAAAACGAGTAGGAAAGATTGCAAAGGATGTAATTCTGGTGTTTGTCGGTGAAACAGGCGGCCGAAGGGAACAGCTGGGGGATGCGGCCGGGTGCATCAGGACAGCCCCGCAGGACGCGCTGTGCCGCAGGGCTCAGTGCCGCAGCTCGGAAGCTGAGAATGCCGGCAGCAGGGAAGCGGCCCGGCAGAGCAGCCCCTGCCCTCAGCCTCCCTGTGCTCTGTGACGGATGACGTTCTCCCCCTCCAAACACGAGAATACAACGCATCCACTGCTGGGTTTTAGTCAACAGTCCGAGGCAGAGCCGATCCGGTTCCACACCTACTGCTTTTAACCACACCTCGCAATTATAATATGAAAAGCGAAGAAAAAAAAAGAAAGAAAACAAGCAAAAGGAATCTGGTATGTGGCTGTGATTCCAAATAATAACAACAGTGTGTGCAGGCTCATAAATGCTTCAGAATTGACCAAGAGGAAGCACGTTTCATGATGACACAATCTTGCTGTAGTCATTCAGCGAAGGGAACTCCCACAGGAGAAGGCATAAAGCCGCTCAGGGGAAGCTAAGGAGCTGCTCAGTGCGAGTCAGTCAAACGTTGGGTGAGATCCGTAACGGAGCCGAACATGAGTAGCAGCCAAGGCCCTTTCCAGTTTTATTCTGGGTCCCTCAGGGGTAGTGCAGGGTGTGGTTTGGCCCAGCAAGGAACTGCTTACCGACCTCCAAGTGCAGACGGTGCCAGCGGCACACACACCTCTTTCTCCCCCGCCAGACCCCTCTGTCTGGCCGCCGGAGGGGGGGCATCCTGGGGATGCTTCGGCGAGCACCACTGGGAAAGCATCTTCCTGGGTGGGAATGAGAAACAGACTATGCAAAACCTGAATGACCGTTTGGCTGCCTACCTGGACAAGGTCCGCTCCTTAGAAGCAGCCAACGCTCAGCTCGAAAGCTGCATCCTAGAGTGGCACAGGACAAAGTCCCATGGAAAGAGACATGACTTCAACCAGTACGAGCAAAACGTCACTGACATGCAAAGACAGGTAAGTCAGAGCTATAAGCAGCTATGCCATTCTGTGCTCCTCTAAGGGATCTGGCTCCTCATTTATGCTGATGGCTTTCCTTTAAAGAAAATTAAGAATAGCATTTTAAATGTTAGAAATACAAATGAAAGTGGTTACAGGAGCTGGGCACGAACGTTTCCTCCACAAGGAGGAAAGTGGGGAATAAGAAAGGCTGGAAGGGAAACGAGGGGCCCCTGTGCAGGCTGATAGCATAAAGGTGCTCGTGTGCTGCCAGGTGCTCATTGCTGTACGTGAAACTGTGGTTTCAGAACCACGTCTGGCAGAATATGATCCTCTGACTGCACATGTAGGCAAGCAAATTAAAAAGCAGGCAGCCTGAAGTGAATGCCTTCTTTCATGCGCGCCGTCCTCAGACGTAGTTCTGCTGCCTTTCATTGCTTTGATTCCTGTGGCAGCAGACAATGAAACTACAGGACTTTTGGGTCCAATGAGCTTATGTAATCAGATGGAAAAATACTTCATTGTAATTAAGGAAATAGCAGTGACAAATTCCTTGTGGATGTTTTCACTGTAATTAAAAGAAGAAATTCTGGTTCTTGCCAGTTGTTAATATTAATGTTCAACAGTAACTCTTTCAGTCTCACAAACTCACGTGTCTTCAAATTTAACCATAATATTAATCTGTATTCGTAATGAACGTACTTAGCACTGTAACCATCTCTGTGACTAATCACCATAATTAACTGCACAGCCACACAGGGCAAAAAGCAGAGCTATTCCAACTGCGATGCTGCTGTTTTCGCCACTTTTTGCAGTCTGCTCACTTTGCATTCTCACGACCCCAAGAAATGTTTTCCCAGAGGCCCTGGGAGCACAGCAGTCCCACAGCCCTGTGGATGGAGCTCGGGGCTCCAGCAAAGCCGTGCTGGCTGTTATGCATTGCCTGCAGGCAGAAGATGAGGTGCTCCGACCACAGGCAGCGTGTAAGAGAGCCAGGATTGCCATCACCTATTTCAGTTTTCAGGATAAAGGAAGGCCATCAGTCTCCAAACCTGTCACCTCGTTTTTAACTGGTCCAGAGATGAATACTTATTCATCAGGAATATAAATGCTTTCACATAGATTTGAAATTAACAAATGGAACAAATTGAAAAGAAGATGCTATGACTGAAAGCTCCGTGCTGACTGTGGCAAAGCCCTCACTTCCAAACAGGCTGCCCCTAAGTTGTTATTCCTAATGCACTACAGAGTGCTGGCAGCCCGATGGTCCTGGTGCTGGGCAGGCAGTGCTGGTAAAGGATCATCTACAAGTGACAATTCAGTGGTTTAACACAGGATTTTCACTTTCTCCATCAATTATTGCAATTACCATCATGCCAGCAAAATGAGTGAAAATTTAACATTTAATTATTAATCATTATTAAATTAATTACCCACAAATTAAAATGGTGAGATGAATTCAGCATCTAAAAAGATTTTTAGACACAGTTTAGGAACTTCTATCCAATAACCCAGAAAGTCCATGACGCAGTGGCTACCCAAACCTGGAGGCGCAGTCACCTGGTCGCACGCACTGCACCACGCTGTGCCCACAGACACGAGAGGACAAACGTCCCGGTGGAGCAGCGAGCTGCCTCGCTGCAGCCCTGCTCCATATGAAGTGAAGTAGCACCTGTTTGTCATTTGTGTAAACACCAGAACATTCGTTGTTCATATCCAGGCATCTGGTGCTGCCAAATAACCAAACTGGTTTGCAGAGCACTCAGGGGACAGGATCCGCACTGCTGACCAGAAGACACACAGAGGAACAAGTGCAGAGACCTTGCTGGGCAAACCCAGGGATGTCAGCAGCCCGTCCCTCACTGCCTTCCCCACCTCTGCAGCCCCCTGACAGCTGTCTGTCCTTCTGCCACTGCAGTGCCTGCAGGACGGCTGCCCCACGCAGGGCACAGCAGGACGATCCCTTCCCTTGGCAGCCAGGAGTGCAGCTGCATGCACTGCCGTGACGCATTCGTATGAAATGGCACAGAGTGAAAGAACCCAAGCAGTGCTCCCTCATGGCTTCTTGGTTATTCCCTCCCACAGCAACAGTTGCCTCTTCTCTGACAACACATTCCAGGCACTGACACACTTGGGGCACTCCGATTTCTCCAGTCCCCTCGATGCTGTACCTCGCTGTGCTGCTAATTGCTCAGGAATGCACAGCCTGTCCTGTTCCAGAGATTAGTTAAAACTTCACCTGTGTGTTCGGATTTTCACTACAGAAGGTAAACTTTTGACACTTGAGGACAGGTTTCCCACTTCCTGGTGTCCCTATGATTCACGGGGCTGTGGGAAGTGCTGCTCACAAGTGTTGGGAGCTCTGATCACAGAATGGAACGGCAGCACTGAGCGAAGGCAGCTGCAACCACACTTCTCTTTCCTATTTGTTAGAAAAGGACACAATACCCCACAGTTACGGCTGCTAATTATGTACAAGGTGCATAAAGATTTAGAGTGCAATCCTGCACTTTCCATACTTGGATTTATCGTTCAAAGCTTCCTCATGAGCACTACATGACTGACACGGCGCGCTTTCTCCTTCACATTTTGGGGCAAATTTCAACATTTGAAAGCAAAACAAAAAATATGAATTAATCACCACACGCTGTTAGAGGTCTCAGTGCAGTTACAGTGAACGATGGGATGGATTATGACAGCCAGTGTTAACCTCAGAACGGCCACCTGCACAGCTCCACACACTGACACAGGCAGCGCTGCTCAGGAGCTGCTGCCATCATCATTACAGCTCTGCATCTCAGCGCTGACTCAACGAGGTCTTTATGCAGATGCGTATTTTTTAGTATGTGATTAATTCCAGCGTTTTAATTGTACACAGAGAGAATGAAATCTTTCTTACTGAAATCTGCCCTAACGATGACCAAAGCTGCTTTTCCAACTGTGCTGAACAGAATCAAAATCAGTTCACAAAAAAAGAGGGAGACAGAGATCGTTGTTCTGTGATCTCCATGAGATTTCTGTGTAATTATCCATATCTACTGCCTGGCCAGGAACAAAACAATCCCTCGTGTTTCATATCCAGGAAAGTAAAGCAAACAAAAAATGATGATAATAGACAAAAATTGTGGAAATATGTAAATTAATCAAGAAACTAAACTTCTATTCATTTGCTCTCCTGACCCTGGGACTTCTCCTGTTCATACGTTTGATACGGGCAGGGGCATCCATAAGGAAGCACAGACAGGTTGTTTGCTGTTTTGCAGATTGAGGACGGGAAGATCACCAACGCCAGCATCCTCCTGCAGATCGACAACGCTAACATGGCGTCTGAAGACTTCAGGCTCAAGTAAGAACTTCTTTGTTTCCTCATTGTTTGACAGAGGACTAAGCTGGATATTTCTTCCTGACAATCCAGCAGGACATTGATTTGATGGCAGATTTCTGGTGACAGCAGATAAATGGAACCAATGCGGAACAAAAGGAGTTTAAAAAAAATGATTAAAAAAGGGTGAAGATCGTTCAGATTGCTGAACTCGAGTCACCCTGTTTATGATACTTTGTTCAGGTCCTGAAGAGCAGGTTTTACAGCAGACACTTGATACTGGTGACAGATGGTATTTACACTGTCATCTGAGAGCACCAATTAACTCTTCTCCGCACCATACACTTCCCTAATCCAGCCCAAATCTACTTCCTGCAGTTATCACCTCTCCCACCCAGCTCTGCAAGAAAGACCTGTCCTTCAGCATCCTCTGCTTTGGATTCTCTGTCCTTCAGCATCCTCTGCTTCATGTTCTTACTCCTGTCACAGCAATAGGGCCAATGCTTCCCAGGCTCTCAGTGCAGTCTGCTTGATCAGTACGCTGCTGAAAGAGTTCTCAGACCATCTAAAAAGCCCAAATGCTTGGACTGAGAGCTTCCAGGCAGATCTTGGCACAGGAAAGGAGTTCACATTTCTGTTAATCAGACTTCTTGGGAATCATGCAGATATCTGGTCTTACTTTTAACAGATGATGATCAGCTATTTACACATCTCAGCTCTTGGTAATACCGTAACAAACACAAGGACCTGGCACACTGCATGCCTTAGGTCGCCGTGCTTCCCTTTATCATTCAGTAGTGTTGTGAAAAGGCAATAGTGGAACTGCATGGAGGGGCTGGAATGAATAGAGTAAGTCTGAGGGCTGAGTGTACAAACGGCAGCACAGCCCACACAGAGGGGAGGAAAGGGACGGATTTGGAGGAGCAGAAGTGTTCCAGGTGCCCAAGGGAAGATATAGCAGAGCCCTTCTGACCTTGATTCGTAAAGATGTCAAACTGTGAGGGGTCAGAGAGCAATGTTAGCAACTGGCTTCTTTCCTGTCCTCTGATGGACTGAAAACTGACCATTTAAAAAAACACAGAAAGCAGCAATTGCAGATAATGTTTCTTTGCTACTGCTTGTATGAGAGGCTAGAAGCAGCTCTCAGTGAGCGGGCTGTGCCTTCTTTCTCCTCACCAAGGTATGAAGCAGAGAAGACCCGGAGGCAGGGAGTGCAGTGCGATGTTGAGAACCTGCGTAAGGAACTCGATGGCCTGACCATTATTACAACAGATCTGGAAATGGAAATTGAAGGCTTGAGAGAAGAACACATCCTCAGGAGGAAAGACCATGAGGAGGTAAAAAAAAGTTACGCCATCACACAAATCTGTGCTACTGTGTAATTAACTTGGAGTAAGATCCATAATCTATAAATGGGATTGATGATTCAGGACCCAGTTACGTTTCTAAAGAAGCCAATGGGAGTCAGATGAAGCATAAGGCTTATGTACAACACTGCCAGTCGCACTGGGACCTCAGTAAGAGTAGCAACTTGCTGTGTTTTCTCCCAGGCTCTTTTCTAGTCACCTACTCATTTGTCATACATAGCTAACAACTTACATGTTTGACATAAATGTCCTCAGAAATACTTACATATACACACAGAGATGTTGTACACAGGAAACATTACTGGTTGCTGTTCAGTTTGACTGATCACCAAATTTCCCCTCAACTCTGGATATATCACTGCACAGAATCACAGAATCACAGAGATGGAGGTTGGAAGGGACCCCTCGAGGTCAGCTTATCCCCTCCTGCTCCATCAGGCTGCTGAATTCTCAGAGGACCAAAACTGAACACAGTGGTTAATGGAGTCAAGTAAGACTGCTTATTCTTGCAAAATTCTAAGCACAATTAAATAGATAATAATCCGTGTCAGAAAAAATAGTGCTGCTCTGACTTCTTTCAGAGCTATACCACAATAATATCTGTTATTCCCCTTTATATAAAACCACTGTGTGTCAACATGCTGCTTTCATTTTGCTTGAGCTAATGTTGTTTTCAGTTATTACCTAATGCAGAGCCAAACATCCTACTCAGTATCTGTGGATTGCTACAAAGGAGAGTACAAACACAGCAGTAGGTGCAGCTTTCCTTGGCTGGTTCCCTCTTAGCATAAACTGACATAAACTGAACAGCTGTATCAGATCAGTTCTTGGGATGGAGGCAACCAACAGAGCCATGGCTGTGTCCAGCTGATCTGCATTTCAGAGGCTGTGATGTCATGCCTGCAATGCTGCTTTGCCTCCGCTCTTCTGAAAATGGTACCTAGCACACAGGATTGTGCTACAGCACAGGAATGTGAGCAGACCTGCTCGACTTGTCCTGTAATTATGTTGTTTACAGAGTAATTATATGTTTTAATCCAATTACTCCTTTAACAATTACACAGAACCTTTATATTACTATCCTGTAAACTTAGTTATAGTTCCATAAATATTAACATACCGGGTAAGAAATACGAAATTACTGTTAGATTTTCACAAAAGGTTTTATGTTCTTAACAGATAAGTAAACTAAAAATGTTACTGCTTCAGTGCATACAACTTCCAGAAGCTTTATTTGACAAGATCTTCCGACACGGTTTTCTATTGATTTCTCTCACACAGCTCTGCCATGGCAGCAGGTATCAGTCCTGGGTTAAGTCATGTCACAGCATTATCCACATAAACCTCCCAAACGGGGAATATAGGTGCCAGTTAACCTTACCACAATGGAAAGAAGTATCTGGGGCATTCTGGGAGGACAGAACTGAAGATGAGACAAGTATAGGTATGGAAACTGTTTCCCTTTTCACAAACAAATGTTCTTGTTTCCTCTGCCTGTACCAATAGGACATGGAAGCAAATCGCTCATCGCAGGACTTCAAAGTCAATGTGAAAGTAAACGCGCCGCCTCCTGAAGACCTGGCCAAGATTCTAGCAGAAATAAGGGAAGATTATGAAGCCATAATAGAAAAGAATCGTCAGAGCCTTGACAGTTGGTACAAAGAACTGGTAACAGCTCTTTCCTGCTCATTTCAAAGACCCCCATTGCTGCACTGACTGACCAGAACCACTGAACTTTTCTCCTGCCTTTGCTCCGCAGAGCACAGCTGTGTCCCTGGCAGCAGCCCCCAATCCAGAACAGATACAGAGCAGTGAGAACGAGATCAAGGATCTGACACGGACCTTACAGTCCCTGGACATCGAGCTGCAGGCGCAGCTGAGTAAGGTATCTATGGCAGACATCTCTGGCTGCCCACTGTTGCATCATAAATTCTTAGGAACCTTGGACCAATTCTCTGCTTAAATTATGCCGAGTGCAATTTTGTTGTAGTTACTGAAGTGAAATTGAAATTTGGGCCATGCTTTGCCAGAATATGCAAAATAGATTCAGCAACCATCAGCAGGATGTGAAAAATGTATATCTCACCTTACAAACAAACAAAATATGGGGAGAAGAAAATACAGGAGCACCGTTTTTGAGCATAAGGAATATGGCAGGGCTCAATTACTCATTTCCTGCCATTCATTATGCACACATAATGTCATGATTCTGCTATCTTTGCATGAATAATGATTCAAGTGCACGTGTTTAAATGACCACAGTCTAACTTTTGTAATATTCTGATCAGAGACCAAAGTTGCTGATATTTCTGTATTACATACTACATCCATCATAACCGTAGAATTGTTACTGTCTGTTCTGTCAGAAGCACATGCTGGAAGACACCTTGGCTGACACTCGCAATCACTACGCCGTCGCACTTCAAAACATGCAGCAGATCATCTCCAAATGTGAGGAAGAGCTCAGCCAGCTTCGCCATGACATCAGGCAGCAACACAACCAATACAGGGTTCTGCTCGGGATTAAAACACGCCTGGAGAAGGAAATCTCCACTTACCGCCTGCTGCTGGAAGGGAATGTGGACAGGTAAGGCAAAGCTGCCCCGACTGAAACAGATGAGAAGAGAGTTCCAACATTCAGCTTGTTTGTTTGTTTGTTTACACTCAGTCAAAGCTTGTGAGTTCCATGCTGCAGAGGGGTTGATATTTTAATTTGATGGATTGTAATACAAAGCTTGAGCCACTTGGTATGCAGAGAAACATGTATCCACTTACTTCGGATTATCTAAATTAATATAACAATATATAGATATTTAAATGATTTTTAGATTCGAGGTCAAGGAGAAGCGTGGAGACAAGTGCACATGTGTGGGTCAGCCATGTGCAGCTACAAATACCAGCAATCAAAACCTCCACCATGTGTCCCCCTGCTGAGCTGCTGTCTTTCCCCATCTGTGTCTTGTCTGAATCTACATTCAGAAATGGCTGCACCTCTCTGCCCTTTGTTCTCCTGTCTTATGTACAGAGTACGCCTTATTTATGCCAAATCAGAACAGGGAAGATGTGTAACCTGTATCAGTGAGTATCTGCAGCAAGCAGTGCAGGACAGGTGGCTCCAGGTTATTTATCACAGCCCAAACCGGGGCTTTTCTCATCTCATACCTGTACGAGGTCTTAGAATCAGTGAGAAGAAGGGGAAGAATAACTTCTTAAAATCAGTATATTCATTATTTTGTCTTTGTTTCATCATCTTTACAGGATAACAAGAAGATGTGAATCAAAAGCTGAAGGTAAAAGTCCTTCATTTTGTTCTCTGTAGTGACTTCTAACTTCGTCATTTCCTATCAAACTTGACTCCATTTTCACCTTACACGACAGAGCTACGGAAGGGTTACACTGCAGTTAGCTCCTCATGCAGGCCATATTTGAGAATAATTTCTGTGATTCATCAGGCTTGTGAAGGACTGCACTTCACAGCACATTCTGCTGCATCTGCCCTCTCACAGCTGCTCCACACACAGCCCTGCCTGTGAGACACAGCCAAAGCTGGGCTCGAGACTAAAGCTTTCATGGCAGATGAGGAGGCATAAAGACTCCATGTGGTGACTAAAACAGTCTGAGAGCATGAGAGCAAACAAAATCTGCATGTCTGGAAACTCCTTTTCTGGTATGAGCATGACCTACGGACATGCAGGTGAATCTGCTCTGAAGTCAGATTTGCATTGGCTGTAATGCAGCTTTGCTATTCATTTGCCCTGACCTGGACAAGGCCCAGGGTGACTCTGTCTGTAAATTTCACACAGAGCAGTAATAAGTATTGACTTAAAGGAAAACTTGTAAAGATAAATCAGTTGAGGTAGCTGGTAAATTACTGTAAATGAAGTTTCCCCAAAGTCTGGTATAATTAACCTTTCATTTTCTTCCAGAATATGCTGAACTGACCAATGGAAAGATCAAAGCGATTGTGCATGACAGCGTGAATGGGCAGCTGATGTCCTCCACCACCACCCAGATCCACCAGCAAGAGTGAAGGAAAACGTTCTGCTAGCTCCTCTGCCCCTGGTGGGCTGCTGTGCTGCCTCTGCTGGCTGCTCTGCAACTGCCAGCTGTGTGCTGGTCCTCGGTGCGACGCTCCTGCAGCCATCTGCAGCCCAACATTGCAAAGCGCCACGCAGAGCTGGGCAGAGCTGATGCTGTTAAAGAGCTTTTAGTCATCAAAATGCTGGAGCCAAACTATTCAATCAAGATGACTGTCTGGGCTGGTAATGTATGTATTATGCACGCCTCACTGGGGCACGAATCTCCATCTGTGGTTCATTTACTGTTCTGCAAATTAACTATAATTTAAAGTGAATAATCTCTGACTTCTTCTCCTGGTCTCATGTCTCTTACCATATACCTCACTGCTGCCAATAAACTCTTCCTTTACTCGTACTGGTTACTGGAATTTCTGATTTTGCTTATTCTTAAACATGCCCCTGCCCAAAATGGCAGGGCTACAGAAAGAGGCCAAAGGGCTCCTCACTGATGGAGCAGCATGAAGCTGGAAGGGTGCAGATACAAAAAGAGGTGGTGCAAGTTACACGTGACATTTATATACAAAACTGTCAGATTTTCTTCTAAACAGCTTCTGGTTGCTGCCATTTAAAGCAGCATTATCAGCAGTGTTGAAAAGTACACTTTACATCCTCAAAACATTTATTTATTCTTCAGTTTTAGAGAAATTTCCTTCAGTTATCTTTACACATTTCCCTTCCAAGACTATAAGTAATTCCCCATGCACTCCCATACATTCTCAGTGACCTATTTAATTCAAAACTCCACTTCAGCAATTTGCTTTCTTATTGATGCTCACTGTTTTGGTTGCTGGATCAGGACGGCTGCTGTATGCAGTGCATAGCAAGGTGTGCAGGAAGGCAGAGACCCGCGCTGCTCAGCCAAACCCAGGCTCCATCTCCTTCCTCAGCCCAGCCCAGCCCCAGCTCAGACCCCAGCAGCAACATGAAAGTTTCCAGAGATACACAACACTAAAAGCTAAGCATGGGAAACAGCAGTGTTATTAGGACAGTAGACAGTGAAACTCGGAAAGCAGGACAAAGAGACAAAGTGGAGCACCAAGAGTGTCTGTGGATTTGCATTCCAAAGTCAGCATCTACACATAAAACAGTGTGTTCTGGGCAGTCTCGTATTCATGAGTGAAATTGTCACAGTACTCTTTCATATCTCCTCATGACGGATTGTCGTGCAGGATCTTATTACCAGCTTTCCTTTGAAACATGGCTCACAAAAGAAAATTTCAAAGACAATGCAGATCTAAAATAAACCAAGTCCACCTCTACAACACCACGAGTTCTTACCAGCAAGTTAGGACCAGTCCATGATCCCCCCCTGCCCCCTCCCCCAACTCTCCACCCTTGTTGCACAAAGATCCCAAAAGCATCGAATGGATTACCTAATGGTTTCTTTAAATTGGGTAAAACTTGTAATACAGGACTGGTAACTCTTGGCTAACTAACAATGTCCTTCCTTACGGCTTACCAGATCCAACAAGCCAGATCTGGTGTTCGTAGCAGCTGGACAAAATGTGCCTGGGTGTTCCTGAACAGTTTCCTGTGTTACTTAAAGCTGTGCGTATTTATCAAATTCACAAAGCATGTTGGCATTCTTGTGATACAGGTTGTTATTAAAACTTCTAAGCAGTCCCTCACTTCTAAACCAAAGGAGAGGATCTGTTTTGCACTTGTTTTGATTGTGTTAAGCTGTGAAGAAAGAAAACTGAACAGCTGTAGAACGAGCAATAGAGAACAAGCCTGTCCTTCTTTCACACCTTTGCGCAGCGCATTGGCTTTGCTGTGCCCAGCGTCCCCACGCAGCACTGAGGTGCACTGCTGGTGTCCCTGCACTGCTGGTGTCCCTGCACTGCCCTCCTCGCGTCCCTGCACTGCACTCAGCTCAGCACAGCAGCGCCGAGGTGCAAAGCAGAGCTGCTCCACTCCCCTGCTCTCAGCTGTGTCCCTGCCCGCAGCGCTCAGCCCAGCATAGCTCCTCACCTGACCTCAGTTCAATTTACCAACGTCATCACACATCCATGGCTCTAATATATCCATGCTGGCTGCTTTTAATAACTGAATTAAACCAATTAGTCCTTAAACATACACATATTAGTTACACTGTACTCTGCTTGCTAAATGAAAGCAGTTATTCTATGGCAAAAAAAGCTTATTCCTAGGCATTTCTCCTGACTTCAGAATACGATGTGTCACTGATGATTCCTTTTACTGGGACAGCTAACGATGCTGTGTCACTGGCCCTTTGGTACCTGTATCTGCAGGTCATTCATTATCACTTCTGAAATTTTGTTCTTTACTCTCAATAACAAATCATGATATTAGCATCCACCACTTCTACATATGGTTAGCATCATATTCTCACAACACACTGAGAAATGAAGTTAGGGAGATAACGGGTGGGAATGGTACAAGCAATGGTACAATTGGTACCATTCCCTTTGGTACAAATGGTACAATTCCCTTTCTTACTGCTTAAGAAATTGGTAAAAGAGATGACACGATCTGCTGAGGGCTGCAAAGAACATCACCAGAGAAGCCAAACTGGAGTTCATCACTTCACAGCTCCTACTTCCCTCAGCTACGAGGTAAGGCACCTTCAGCAAAGAGCAGCTGCAGCAATCCTCCATCCCAGCCAGCACCCCGCACACCGTGCGGGCACTCCGAGTCAGCAGCCCTGCACAGATCACTGCTGTGAGCAACACTGACAGCAGTTTTGCTGATTTTGTAGAATTTGGGAAACTCTAAAAAAGAGATGGGGTTTGTCCTGCTTTCACTGAGACTGAGATCAGTGTCTTGAAGGAAAGGAAATCTTCACAGTGTGGTACTGTACTGCTTTATAGATTATGGCAGTATTTTATCGTACGACTGTTTGAACACGCTGTGAGCTGGAATTATTCCTGTTGGTATTAAACACATACAGAGGTGCTCATTCAGTATCAAAGAAGTGACTGACCCAGGCCCAAGGGAATCTGCAATTTTTCTGATTTGAAAGATCATAAAGAAGAACAGGCTCAAAATGAAGACATTGTGTTTCCCACAGATGGAATTGAATGGCAGAAAAACCCCAGCAGGACATAATGTCATTTCTAAGGCTGACTGAGTGATGTAACACTACAGCAAACTGACAAGACTGAGGAACTTTCAGGCTATAAAAGGAGGCTGAAACCACCAGCATTCTCAAATCCCCGCTCGTAGTTTCACCTGCCATTTAAGGAAGTCCTGCACTAAATAATCCTCCAACGTATTTATAACAGACTTGAATGCACTCCAGAATGCGTATGAGTCACAGCTCATTTCACTTGTAGAAATGTTAGAACTTATTAAGGTGCATTACAATACACAGCTTTGGTAAGTGAATTGTTGATCCTCTGGAAGAGGTCTGCGATGAGGTAATGCAGTAATGGTTGGTGCCATTAATCACACATTCTTTCTGGTGATGTGGCCACACATTGGCAGCTCTCTTTCTTATTTACAAGCAAGATACTTCTCTTGAATGCAAAATTTTTGCTTTGTACCTGCCTTGTTAAAACAGCTGCAAAATTAAGCTAGTCATTTCAGCAAGAGCAGAAAACAAAATCTAGCATTTACATCAGTGCTAAAAACAGTTTGCATGCTATTACCGAAGCACAGAGAATAGGTGGAAGAGCCAGTAAAACATTTCACAATGTCCACACCCTGACCTATAAAGGTTTCTGCAGTTCTGCTGGGAGATGCCTGCTCCTGCGTATGAATCATGCAGAAGAGGGAAGAATCTATAAATGGGAAAGCAAATGAAGAATGATGCTTGAGAGGCCTGCACCCCCTGCCCCCCACTGCCCAAGCTATTCTGCAATGCATCTTAATTGCTGGCCCCACATGTGTGTTTGGCTTTGAGAAAGCAGGAAGCATCTGGGCCTGTTTTACTGCACACTGCTTCCTCAGAACTCCTGCCTCACTATAATTGTTTCTTTTCAAGCCGTGTTTTGAAGGTATTTTTATTTGTAGAGCTATACTGAAATGACCTTTTTGAGCCGTACACCTAAGGGTTGGCATGAAGGAGCTGCTCCCAGGATCACACTGAACACAACTCCTCACATTTGAGTTCTGGACTGCCCTTACGATAGAAGCGTACAGCTGACCAAGGACCAGACGTGACCTGATGGCAGGACAGGAGCACTGCTGCTGCTTCCAGACACGTTAAATTGCCTTCTGAATGTCTGAATATACATCAGAAGCTTAAAGGCATAAAATCACAACATCAGCTGTGGCAAAGGCACTTTCAATAACTATCTAGACTTCAGGGGTAAACCTTCTTTGCTTTGCAACATCCTGAGGACAAGCCAAAGGGATTTAATTTGATAGGCTGTCATTAAGCTCTAATGAAAGCAGTGAAAATGAGGAATACAATTTAATTAGAGAAAACATAATTAATTTAGAGGAATAAATATTTGAAGCAGACAGGGAAAAGAAGAGGAAAGAAACAAGCTGACAAGCGGCTGACAAACCATGCAGGACCTCTGTGGAACGAAGTGTGAAACCTTCAGAGAAAAGTCCGAGCTCCAGCTGAGACCTGCAATGCCTGGATCACACCAACAAGAAACTGCAGCATAAAAGGCTTAAAACAAATAAACAGGAAGGAACTCTTAGCAGTGCAACCACAAAGCAGGGAGCGTGCAGCGTTGTTAGAACCAGGCCAAAAACTGGAACGTTAAAGTAATCAGTGCTAGAAAATCACCACCACCACTTCTGTCCTTCCTTCCTACTGCGGCACACTTTCTGAGCGATATGTTCCACTGGAAACTACATAGCTACTATGTAAAAACACAACAAAATGGAACAAAGCACACAAATAATAAAAAATATATGTATATTTAATGTCTATATATGTATATTTAATGTCTAGAGTTTAATTCTCTCTAAAGATTAAGGTATTTGAGCTCCAGCAATGAAGACAGGGGCATCAGCTGAATGGATAATGAACGTGTCTGTCATTACAGGAGGTTCAGACACAGAAAATACTCAGAGCTGATGCTTAACAAGCTCACTGCCACAAACACCACTGAACTCTTTGTAACTACAGCTTGTGGCTGTGAAGATAAATACTGCCTTACACATCTGGCCACAAGAATTATGCAAAACATTTTTCTTCTGGATATAGGAACAGAAAAGTGGGTAATATGTGAAATTTTGTTATGTAACTGTCACGAAGCACGTTCAGGTTCCAGCACCGACTTGCTAGCTGCAGCAAGCAATACAGACTCGCACAGGCAGCTCCTCTCAGAAGGCCTATGGTGGCCCCTAGTGACACACAGCTTCATCTGCACGACGTTTCTGCATGAAGGTGAGACTGAGACTCAGCACAGCAGCCTGCCCTGGTAGCTGTGCCTCCCCTGAGGCTGCCACGGTCAGAGAGCCAACTGGAGCTGGGACTGTGTGCTGGGATTGTGTGCTGGGCACTGCCAGGACCCCAAGGCCTGCTGTTTTGTAAGAACTAGGGAAAAATTCTACGTAAATGTCATTGCGTGCAGTGCAGTGTTTGTAGCTATCTGTTACAGCATGCTATCAGTGTGCATTATTTGCACAGGGTCATGGAAATTGTGTTTGCTTCCTGAACGACACACACATGTTGGCAGGAGGTCCTGCACAGTCCAAGATCCTGTGGGCCCTTCCAGCTCAGGGCATCCTGGGACCCCAGTGTTCTGTATCACACCTTCCTGTGAGTACTGAGCTGTCCCAGCTTTGAGCTAGCTTTAAGCTGTTTCATGTGACTGCTTACAAACCTCATTTCCACACGCACAGACGTTCAGCAAACACTGCTATTGGTTGCTCTCGCGCCAAGGAGAATATTCTGCAGCTTGCTGGTTTCCTCATCCGCTGCCCCTCAGCTGCTCATGGTTCCCACAAGGGAAAAATTCCTGCTGGCGGTTTCTTACATTACATTGAAGCTGACACTTGCAATACTTTCAAGGGGAAAAAAAAAAGAGTGCTCATTTGTGTGGCCTGGGGCTGTTTTCCTTGGCACTGACTTTGGTTCTACTTGCGGACAGTGGCCTAGACAGGACAGGCAGCTCCCAGCTCCCATCTGCAGTCAGTGGCTGGGGAAGGATGCATCCAACACGCTGTCCTACTCACCACTGCAAATCTGCAGCACTTCCTCAAGTACTGTACAATTTAACATCATGTTTAAATCTGCCTCTGATCAGAAACTCACTGCAGAAAATAGGGTGGAGTGCTTTGACTAGCAGACCATTTTCACTGGACAAAAGGTAAAAAGGAGAGGGAAATGAGGAAAAAAATGCATATGTGAAGCAGTCAAGCAGTCACTGTAAGATCTTGCACTCCCACTTCAGGGATTAAGGAAGGCAGTTAATTAGTGACCTCATCTGTCTCTCTTCTCCTCTGATTTGGTTGCAGTGCTTTTGTAGCCCAGACAAGCACTTCTCACTTATTCTGAGAAAAACCCTCTGTTCTCAGAGAAGTCAGCAGGGACAAGAGCTACAAAGCTCCGTCCTTTCTGCCTTCCCGTGAACCCAGCCGGGCTGCTCCCACTCAGTGGCTCTCAGAGACCAACACGGAACAGGTCCCAATGCCAGGTGCAAAGGAGGAGCTTTTCCTGCAGACTGCAGGGTTGTTGTGTCCTGGGAAATCCTGCTTCCCAGATGGAACCAATGAGCCTGGATCACAGTTTGCAAAACACAAAATATCTCTGTTTACTGTTTGCATTCAAACAGGGTGCAGCATTAACAAATGGTGCAAACACTGTTTGCTTTCAGGGTGGAGAACTGTCCTAAGTATCCTTTTTCACTCTTCCAGAAAAATCTGCTTTCAGAAGCTGCCATTGGCTTGCACCACACAGCAGCACAGTGCCCTGACGCCCACCCTGCTGCTCTCTTGGTTCTAAACCAGACATGTGGCACAAACGAGGCCACGTCTTCTCACAGGGAGGTTATGAAGAGAAGGGGGGAATTTTTCAAACACAGCAATATGGATTTTGGCTGGAATACAGCTGAAATACTGAACATAGAACTCCTCTTCCTTGAAAGTACTTCACACAGCGGAAACCTTTTCACAACTACATTGGAAAAGACATGGAATTAAATTCTTATGACACAAAACCTGAACTGAACCCAACCATGCGGTCACGGGGACTAATAAACAGGCGCTGGATTTCACCATTAAAGCGGATCATCACTAAAAGCCTGAACTAAAAAAACCTTTTCAGTTAAACCTTTAATTCAGCCAAAGGAAAGCTGTGCTCCAGCTACAGGCTGCTCAAACCCAGAGCCAAAGCTGGGTGTGTCTTTTTTCCTGGAACTCCCATGCCTGGTTACCTCTGGCTGCTTAGTGACTAACGCTAATGGCATGCACACGCTATCAAAACCTCGTGTGGGTTATCTTCACAGCTCGGTGTCCGTCACAAAGGTGACAGTCCTCCAGGAAATCAAACAACTTGCTGGCGTTGCTATGAACAGTTATTGTGACTGCACACAAACCCTCAGACTGACATCTGCATAAAATCTGACAAAGCGGAATGTCTACTAAAAGCAGGTCGTCGGGGAACACTGTAAGAGATGCAGGCAGTGAAACACATGGCCAGAAGATGTAACTGTAGCAGGATCTTGGCTGTGCTCTTCTCATGGTTTTAAAGATGTAAACTCTGCCCTACTAATGGAAATGATTCCTATTCAGTGCAGATAGAACAGACCCACCCTGAGTGTCTATAGCAACAGGCCAATTGACCTGGCTCGTGTACTTTGACTGGACCTGCCATAAATGTTTTTCAGACACTAATGCTTTTCAGCCACACCCAAAGCTCAAGGTCCAACGACAGTTCAGACAGCTGAATGTACACTTTGCATCTTCATGAAAAGGAGCTCTGCCCTGAATGCTGCTCATTTTACTTTGGAAGATGCATATTTCCAGAACAGCTGGACTCTGCCTTGCTCCAGCACCAGTCAGCAGACTATTCATAGCACTGTAATTTAACTGACCAGAACTGGTCCCATAGAATCCCACGCTCCGTTCTCAGAACCTGAGGATGCTTCCAAGATACAGTGCAGTGCCTGTCACCAATTTCCTTGTCCCCAGATTGAAGGCCAGTATGTACGGCAGCTCTTTGTCACTAAAATAAACAATACATGTTAACTGTTCTACCTGACTCGCTATACATTATTAATACACTGAAGTACACTAAATGCAATGCCCCAAGGAACTACACCTGCTTTGTCCTGCTGCACACCTGCTGCTGCTTTTGTGCAATGCCAGTAACTCCGTCAGCTATCAGCTTCTTCACTCACTTTCCACTGTATCTCAGCGTTTCACATCTCAGAAGTACATACATTGCAGCTGGAGGAACCACTCAAAACACAGCTGCTTGGGTTTCTTTGTGTGCTGAACAGAGGCAGCTGATTTCCTGTCAGTGGCAGAGCAGCCAGCAGCGGAACAGGCCAGAGGGCACAACGTGCTGAGCACATTGCCAGGGCTCTGCTCTGCTTTCCCTTCAGCCACGCAGGAGGCCTTGGAGCACCTAGCTGTGCTGGAAGCTTGATCTCAGCACTATCACTCTATGGACATCAGCATCTAACATGTAAAATAAAGTGAGCAATCAAGGTGGTTCCAATATCCTTATGGCTTTGCCTACTCACAAAGCAATACACTTTCTGACTCATCTCAACTGCACTGCAGCCCAGTTCAACTTCTGAGGCCTTTCTACCACTGAACAGCGTAAGTCAGTGCAAGCAAACTACGCCAGTAATTTTCACGCCAAGATGACTGTTTTGTGCCCACTATCGAATGAATTAAGCAGTAGCTACAAATGCCATCTTTCTAATCATTTCGAGACTTTCCTACATCATCCTCAGGCCCAGGCAGTGGCTCACACAACAGCAGTATATTCTTGATTGAGATATAAATATTTAAAGTCTCCTGTCACATACAGTCAACTCATTTTAATTTCATAACCTGCACACGGGGTTTGTTTGACAATGGCTGTGTAGAGATAGGCTGCTATAAATGATTCAGCAGCTCGTTTGTGTTTTATCTTTTATTCAAAATAAAAACGAAGAAAACCAAATTTCCTGAGGAGTTTTTTCAAAGGCAGATGGAGAGATTAAAAACCCTTTGCACTACAGAGTGCGGGGACAATGTCCTGCATGTTATTTGCACTGACACCAATTACAGTATGCGTCAAGAGAGGTGGGGTTTACAACCACCGTGCTTCCTCTTCGACAGACAATATAAAGCTTTACAGAACACACACCGCACTTCGCTCCAGCTGCTCGCCGTCGTAGAGTCAGCCGCCCCATCTCAGCAGAAGCACGATGTCATTCTCCACGCAAAGCTTCCAGCTGGGTACAGCTGCCCGCCTGCAGGGCACAGCGCCGGGCAGCAGCGCTCTGTCGGTCAGGAACATGGCCGTGCAGCACATCCAGGCGCCCAGCGTCTATGGCGGGGCGGGCGGTTATGGCACCCGCATCTCCAGCAGCTCCATCCGCAGGCAGAGCTCCAGCGGCGTCTTCCACTCCAACATTTCTGATAACGACCTGCTGCTCTCTGGCAATGAGAAATCAACCATGCAAAATCTAAACGACCGTTTGGCCGCCTATCTGGAGAGGGTGCGCTCTCTGGAGAAAGCAAACTCCCTGCTTGAAAAGCAGATCAAGGAGTGGCATGAGAAGAATACAGGGAGCATAAGGAGTGACTACAGCTCATACTTTCAAACAATCGAGGATCTCCAAAACAAGGTAAGATCTCATACAGCCATCTATAAAAACATGAACTGCAAGATAACAATCTGCTGTGGAAGAGATGCTGTTTCAAGTTGGAACTGTCTCACCTGGGAACAGGAAATGCTTAATTCTGGCCGGATACAAATTAGTGACAGACTTTCTAATGTTTAAGACTCACTCGGTGTCCTTTGCGAGTTCTACTACTGCTGCTTCATCCCTTTCCAACCATTCCTTTTTAGATCAGTGCTGCACAGATGGAAAATGCAAAGCTTGTCCTGCAGATTGACAACGCCAAGCTGGCTGCTGATGATTTCAGACTGAAGTAAGTTCCGTGCAATGCCTGCACTCCTTCATGCTCCAGTTACTCAGGATAAAACCTAGTTATTAGTATCAAAGCTGAGAAGTAAACCACAAAGCTCAGTAAAAATAAATATTTCAGGATTTGGGATGTAGAAGTTATTGATTTGATATTTCTGTCAAACGGCTGCACTTCAATGATGACAAAAGAAGCCTTGTTTTACAGGTATGAAAACGAGTTATTGCTCAGGCAAAGTGTTGAGAGTGACATCAATGGGCTGCTGAGAGTCCTTGACGACCTGACTTTAACTAAATCAGATTTGGAGTCACAGATTGAAAACGTGAATGAAGAAATAGTTTTTCTTAAGAAGAACCATGAGGAGGTGAGAGCAGCAAAACTGTCATCTGTTTGTTTGTTTGTTTTTTGTCAGGGACACCTAAGAATTAAGAGTTAGCTGTGTTTCTGTAATTGTGAACTTCCGCCCAACATTTATGGCCTGAAAGTTCACTTCAGCTGATGCTAATGCAGTGCTCAATGTTGTAGGAGGTTGACAGACTGCACAAACAAGTGGGCGGCTCGGTTAACGTAGAGGTGGATGCTGCTCCAGGTGCTGATCTTTCAAGTATTATGGAAAACATGAGACGGCAGTATGAAGAAATGGCAGAAAAGAACCGGCAGGAAGCTAAAGAGCGATTTGAAAAGCAAGTAAGGTCAATTGCTTGAACATCAGCAAGAGCCTCTGTTGTGTTCGGTCACAGCTTACAGTCCTTCCATTTTCATATTTCAGATAGAAGCGCTGAACCAGGAAGTAGCAATCAATGTAGAACAGCTGCAAGAACAAAGGAGAGAGGTCACAGATCGGAGACAGATCTGCCAGAGTCTGGAGCTGGAATTACAGACCAATCTGAACATGGTGAGCAATAAACAGTTCTTGAAATAGGGCCCGTGTTTAGAAGACGGTTATAGAGATAAATACAGAAGCTGAGACATTTTTCAAAATGTAATTTTAAGGACAAAATGTATCCTCTTGAACGATAAATCTCTGTTCTTTTCACCAATTGTAGAAGAAGTCTTTGGAAGACACTCTGGCTGAAACTGAAGCACGTTACAGTTTTCAGTTGGCTCAAATACAGGAAACAATTGCCAGGTTAGAGAATCAGCTGAGGCAACTGCGGGCCGACATGGAGGCACAGAACGCGGAGTACAGCATCCTGCTGGACATCAAGACGCGCCTGGAGCTGGAGATCGCCACGTACCGACGTCTGCTGGAAGGAGAGGACGTTGGGTGAGGAAAGGGGCTCCGGCAGCCTCGCACCGCTGACAGCAGTGCAAATGCTCTCTAAATTATCAGGCAGTAACAGTGGTAAAATCTGTCTTTTGGCAACTGGTTTTTGAAGGAAAAAATCTGCCTGTTGCCCGGCTCTCAGTTGCAGGCTCCAAGCAGGCTGCAGTCTGTGCTCCTTCGGAGGCCGCTGCAGTGTTCAGATCAGTCTGTGCCAACCTCTGCACGGGTACATGCTGTTACTCTTTTGAGCTGAGCAGCCTGATAGCTGCCCACACTCATGAATAAAAGTGATGCGGTTTTAGATCAATTTTTCCATGAGCACAGTGACAGAAACCCAGGGCACAGTTTTTTAAACTGCTTTAGGCAGCACGAGTACCTGCCCACATTAGAGCAAGGCACTCAGTGAGCACACACTGAGCTCCTCTTGCAGTCCATGGCAAGTTTTGGAGCCTGCGCAGGATTCTGTTCTGCTGTACTTCTGCCACCAGCAGCTGAGCTACTTAAATACGTAGGAGGTGCAAATGAGCTGACACTTATTGTCTGGATAGTCCAGCATCCCCTGCTCAGCAGTGCACAGAGGTTTGTGAAAGAGCACAGAGCAGCACAAGCAGAGAGTAGTGCTTTCCCTGAAGGTCTCCCTTCTGCCTCAGGAACCAGGCTGGGCAAATCCTCAGGAGCTGAAGTTGTAACAGTGCAGAAATCAGCCTGCAGGTTAATTTCACCTATAGCTAATGCTTAGTGAAATTTACTTTAGTACTGAAAACTCATCTAAACACATGACATGGGTTTAACTAACATCTTGATGAAAGGAAATTTACGTGTTTTGATTAAAGGTGCAGAAAACATACCGGGTTGTTTCTTCACTTTGTCACGCACAATTTACTTACATTTTTCTGTTTACAATCTGAACAGGTTTGTCCAAGAGGAGGCACTTACAAATGAACTTGAAAAAGGTATGTTGCACAAGCCGTGTATTTTTGATGGCTTCTTGTTTAAATGTTATGGACTTAAGCAGCCTGATTTTAAAAAGTGCAGTTTCAGAGGAAATAAACAACCAGTGAACTCTTAAAACAAGAAAGCAATCAACTGCATGAATAGGGAACCTCCAGGGATTATACAAGCCCTGCTTTATGTATGTAACCTAGGTGCCAAAGGTAAAACCACGGACTTCTCAAAGGGCCAGATGAGTGGCAAGGTTACGGAATTCCTTTCTGAAGGTTTTCAGAGGCATCTGCTTCTCTCCACTGACCGCACAGGGAGACCAGGCTCCTAAATGAAGTGCACACACTTTTTAACAGCAAAGAATCCCTGTCTGTGTAAGCAAGTTCCTAGTTTTCAGGTTTGCAAATTTGTGATCTGAAGCAAAAACATAATGATGAACAGTTATTTAACACAATGCCCAGAATAGTATTATGGGTAACATACAGAACGTTAGAAGGAAGATAAACCATGTCCTGTATCTCCCAAAAGCTTACTTCCTAGTAACTGTGCATTGAAAAGATGCTTTTGTCTATTTTCTCATTAGTGAATTGCCAGTAGTACAGTAATATTATTCTGTCAATACACACTCCGTTTTTATTAATTTACTGTTCAATTTCATTGCCAGAATCAAGTAAAATTAAAAAGATCAAGACAATTGTCGAAGAGGTGATTGATGGCAAAGTCGTGTCCTCTGAGGTTAAGGAGATTGAGGAGAAGATGTGAGCAGCGCCGGCGGAGGGGAGAGCACCAAAATGGCACCATTAAACTTCATAAAGAAACCAAAGCAAGGGTTGGAAAATGCCAAATTATCAAATCTCAGACAATTTAGTTTTTCATCTTTGTGTGTGTGTGTGTGTTTATTAATAAAATCATTTTTTGCCTTACTCAGCAGAATATCTAGAGTAGATTTATATTTGAAAAAGCATTACAATGTTGATTCGGTGCATCTGTTCTGAATGTGAAATATCACTGCAGTGCATTGGAGACTCACTTCAATAAACGTGATTTTCAAATAAGAAGAAACATCAATTTTGATTTCATAATAAATTAAAATGCATAACCGAAGAAGCCTTCTCATTAATTGTCATTCTCTGGGAATTTCTGTATTGCCAAAGATATCTGATAACCAATAATACAACCTGCCCGTCAGATCTGAACTGAAGAGTACCACGTCTGTCAGGCCCTCCTCAGTCACTGCTGCACAAACCTGCTGAGCCCTCCAGCCCAAGGAGTCGGCGCTTCCTCCTCACATAAACACACAGCTCTTCCTTTTGAAATCTCACCTGTCCACTGCATTATTTACTGTTCATAAACAGCTGCCAAGAGAAATAATTCTTTGCTTTCTTAACCTGAGTCACTGATATCAGGCTATCAATTCATTTCTACATAAATGCTTCACTTAAACTTTTGATCTACGGCTCTTAATACAGCTTGCCATCCCCCACCCACCCCAAAAACCACACCTGTGCTCCTGAGTGTATGTTAACTAAAGTGGAGTAAATTTCGGTTGACAAATCCAGTGATATAATTAAGCCAGGACAAAGGAAAATCAATTTTTTGTCTTTCAAAATAACTTAGAAATAAAACTATATTGATTTTGAAGAGCTTCCAGCTCAAAGCTTCTAACCTTCTAGAGCTACATTTGATCTTCTCTCTTATTTAACACCCAGAGAACACCGATCTGCCAGAGGTTTGTACCAGAAAAGTATTGTGAATAGAAACACATTTTTGACACGCATGCTGGGAAGTATAACATGAAAGGGATCGTTCTACTTACTTAAGCATAATTCTATAAAAATAGCCCCAAACCAAGAAAGCAATGAATATGTAATGACAAAAAAATTATTTAAGATGGATTTAAATGTGAAAAGAAATTTGCGCTCCATTGCACATGGCAAAACATTATCATGATGTCTTAGCTCTACTCCACCCATCTCTCCTCGTACAGCAAACACCTGCAGGGTGCCAGATTTCCGCTCCCATGGGCAATTTAGATTTGCACGTATCATTTAGTTTGGTCTGGATTTACTAAACTGCTTTTCTCCTCCCTAAATTCGAAAGAGAGGGAGAGAAAGAATTCAGGGCTTTGTTTGAGGCGGGGTTAGGGTTAGGGTGCTGCACACCACGACAGCCCCTATATAAAGGGATCGCGGTTCCCCGATCTGCCCTGCTCCGCGCCCTGCCTGGCCGAACAGCCCAGCTCCGTGCAGCACCATGGCCCTCTCTGTGCGCAGCAGTGTGGGATCCCGGCAGTTCTCCTCTCGGAGCGGCCTTGGCGGGGGATCTCTCAGGATGTCCGGCAGTAACACTGGAGGCGGCTTTGGTGGCAGCGGCCTCGGGTTTGGCGCTGGATCCGCCGGAGGGTTCGGTGCTGCTTCTGTGCTCGGCTCTGGCTTCAGCGGGGGCTTCGGGAGCAGCGCAGGCAGCGGCTTTGGCGGAGGCTTCGTTAGTGGCTCAGGAGGCGGCTATGGAAGTGGCTCAGGCAGTGGTTTTGGTGGAGGTTTAGGAAGCGGTTTTGGGAGCGGTTCAGGCGTCGCTTTTGGAGGCGGCTTTGGCAGTGGCGCAGCTGCTGGTTTTGGAGGTGGATTTGGCGTTGGTGGTGGTGGGGATGGCGGCCTTCTTTCTGGTTCTAAGAAAGAAACGATGCAGAACCTCAATGACCGCCTGGCCGCTTATCTGGACAAAGTGCGATCCCTGGAGGATGCCAATACGGAGCTGGAGCGCAAAATCCGAGAGTGGTATGAGAAAAATGGGCCTGGAGCTGCGGTTCCAGGATCTGGGAACGACTACAGTAAATATTACCCAATAATTGAAGACCTTCGAAACAAGGTAGCAAAGCTATGTACTTACTGCATATCTGCGTTTGCAATTCATTGCATCACACTTGGAGAAAAATAACAAATTCCTTTCAGAAACCAAGAGCAAACGTACATGATGGGTGCTTGTAATCATCCTGCACTGCAATCATGTGTAGAATTTTTCATGTATAATTAATTGCACTTCTGCAGCTCTGTCACACAATGCTGTGAAGTGACTTGGTTTAATTTGAATAAGGAAGCAAGTAGTAGAGTCCAGCTGTGCAAACTCTTGTTCAAATGTTCACATTTTAGGAAGTTTCATATTTTTAAAATCACAAATTCAATTCATAAATTAGACAGGCTTCCTGGCAAATTCTTCAGAGATTATGAACTATACAAGGCAAACTAGTATTCTTCCACTAAGTGAAACAAGACAACTTGCAGAGGCTGAAAATCTGCCCTATATACGTTCATAGTTATTTATGCAATGGTCTAAGAAGTTACTTTTATTACAGTCACATTTAGAATAAGAGTTGTGCAAGAAGCTATGCTGAGCTGCACAGCCATTGGGCTGTAAAATCATTCTCCAGTCGGTGCTTGTGTTCCAGATCATCAATGCGACTATCGACAATGCGAGAATCATTCTGCAGATTGATAATGCCAGACTGGCTGCTGATGACTTCAGACTGAAGTAAGTATCCCTCAATATTGCAAAACCTCTCCCTGGTACTCGAGGGGAAACGTTCTTAGTACTCACAAATCTCTTCCACTGAAGAATATGTTAACAGAAATACTAATACTATGAGAATTTTGTGCATTAAGATTTCATAGCAAAAGCTGTACAAGTAGAGTAACTGCGCTTTTGACCACATTATCCACATTAAAGGTATATTTAATTACTTATTTTTCAGATATGAGAACGAAGTGGCCCTTCGTCAGAGTGTGGAGGCTGACATCAACGGTCTGCGCAGAGTTCTGGATGAGCTGACCTTGACAAGAGCCGATTTGGAGATGCAGATTGAAAGCTTGAATGAAGAACTGGCTTATCTCAAGAAGAATCATGAAGAGGTATATGTTTTTTCTTTATATATTCATAAAATGGCAGATGGAAGTGTGAAGCATCCAATTATTCCCTTAGTTATGCAAATGGCAGATCCTTGGTTTCATGTCATTGTTCCGTTTGCTCGCTGTTCTTTTCTGAGCTTGCTAAGGAGATACGCACTGAGCCACATGCTCTGCTGATGCAGCATTCCTCATTGCCTCGCTTTGGCTGTGCAGTGTTTCCCCACATGTGCTCAGAGCCCATGGGACGCCGACCCAGAAAGCTGCTCTTCTTTCAGCTCCTGCTTTACCACAACCCAACCTTTCCCTTTCTCCTCTCGCCAAACCAACTCAGAAGCTCAGGTTATGTTCTTTAATCTGGCTACACAATACCACCACAGCACTTACTGTGTTGCAGAAGATGCCTCCTGCTGCCATCCTAACACAATATTCCAATATTCTTCTTGTCATCGTGTTGATGAATGGAGATTTTTAAGTAATACAAAATATGTAAAAAATTTGAAAGTAAAAATTTATAACGTAAACAAATTTTTAAATAAAATAAATATCTACACTTATTTCAGCCAGACGGGGATTAAACAGTTCCCTTGCAGTGAAAGCTGCTACAAAAATGTGCCAATTAAAACCATAAAGGAAATGGAAGCCAACTCAGATGCTTACTGCCGTCTTTTCAGGCATCATCTGTACTGATGGCGTAGAGTGCGGGTTAAAGAATGACTCTACCTACCATAATAGCTTCAAAATGAATCAGAAAGTTAAATATCAAATCCACGAGACAAATGGAAATGACAGGCAAGATCTGTGCTCATATTTCAACATATTTTATATTCTTCAAAGAAGAGACAGATGTAGTTAGGAAGGGTTCCCGTGGAAAAAGAATTTATATCACACATTTCTCTGCATACATTGCTGGGACAAGTATTTTGCCTTTTATTAAGATAATTTGTACTTCAAATCTTTCCAGGAGCTCCAGGGCCTCCAGAGCAGCGCAGTTGGCCAAGTCAGCGTTGAAATGGATGCAGCCCCAGGAATTGACCTCACCAAGCTTCTGAATGACATGAGGGGGCAGTACGAAGTCATTGCTGAGCAAAACCGTAAAGAGGCTGAAGCGTGGTTCAATGAAAAAGTAACAACCTCACAGAAGGAAAATTCGGCCCAACGCGTGTAAATGTAAGTGCCCAGAACAGAGAAGTTACACTCTTCCTCCTTGCCATTTCAGAGTGGGGAGCTGAAAAGGGAGATCTCCACCAACACTGAGCAGCTTCAGTCAGGAAAAAGCGAGATCACTGATCTGAAACGAACTCTTCAGAACTTGGAAATTGAGCTACAATCTCAGCTTGCCATGGTATGTGGAAAGGAAACTGCTAATTAGACAGAGAACCTTCTCCAATTTACCAGCTCTTTTTAGATCTTATACTTTTCTATAGGACCAAAGATTTGCACGTATTTCCTATTAAATCGTGCATTCTTTTAGTTCTTAAATAGCAGTCATATATACGCAACTGGATTGCAAGTAGCATATTATAAAGCAAGCAAACTTTCATGTCCATATTCAGTGAAGTAGCAAAAGCTAATTAACAAACCAGGATTTCAAGAAAAAAAACAAATACCTCTGAACAATGAGGCTACACTTACTCCCATTAAACTGATTCTGTTGGTTTTGTATTTGTAAGGAATCCTTCTTCCTCAGTCAGCTATTACTCAGTATCTTTCCTACACAGAAAAAATCCCTTGAAGACACATTAGCAGAAACAGAAGGAGGTTACTGCGCTCAGCTTTCACAAATCCAGCTTCAGATTGGGAACCTGGAGTCTCAGCTGCTGCAGGTCAGGGCTGACATGGAGCGCCAGAGCGCAGAGTATCAGCAGCTTCTCGACATCAAGTCTCGCCTGGAAATGGAGATCGAAACCTACCGCCGCCTGCTGGACGGCGAGTTCGTGTAAGGAAAAAGAGTCTATACAATATCTTCTTTGTTTTATTTTCAGTAACAATATCCTCTCCAGGAAAAGAGTTATAAACAAGTGCTGCGCTCACCAAAAGACAAGTAAGGCAGATGGACAGATTCTGAATAATTGGCTCTTCTTCACCAACATCATGAATTCTACACAGCATTTAATGAATCTATGAATGCCAACATGAAGAGGAAATAATACAAACTCTCTGAACGTGACAAACACTGCAGCACTGCATGTCTCTGCTTCATTTTTAGGGGTGGCGGGCAGGGAGTTGTATTTGAAAGCTCATCTTTGACGGGGCCGAAGTCACAAACACAGTCACTGGATTCTTCTCAGGGTAGGCAGAACTCAACCAAATAAAGCTTTGCTATAATAGCCCTTGAACATTAAAATTCAGGTAAATATTGATGTGTGCCCAAACACAGATGTTTTACATAATCAGCACAACTATCAGATATAGAACTATTAAGTACTTATTCAGAATTATTTCCAAAGTTTTAAAGTAAAATGATGCATGCCATTCTGTTTAATTACATCACAGTTCTTCGGAACAAGTAACTAATCTCCAAGGAAAAGGGACTCAGCTGTCCATGTAAGGTATGGTAACAACTGGATCAATATTTGCTTTGTGTCTTTTGTGATGCTCAGATCCCACCAAAACCAGAAAGATCAAGACGATCGTTGAAGAAGTAGTGGATGGAAAAGTCGTTGCATCGCACGTGAAGGAAGTTGAAGAGAAGATATAAGGCACAACCTGAGGTCGCAAAGGATCCATTCTTTCCATGTTTCTTTCCAAGCAAGAGTATAAATAAGTTTGTTCTTTTGAATGAAGTAAAAAAAAATAGATTGGCTTTTTGCTAAGATTCTTTGATAGAAGCAGAACATTCTTTTTCATTCTTAGCAGCCATGCAATACACTTTCCACTTCAGTCCATTGGTATTACCTGCATTATTTTCATGGTGTTCTTTATCATCAATTCTTTGTTCAGTTACTAGAAATACTGTGCACACATTCAATCAAATATGCTTTTCTATATTTCTGAGTTAATAGAATTAATAGATAATACATTTTTGCCGTTTTAACCAAGTTTTCCAAATTTCTTGACTAATAAAAGAGAACTCAGCAAGCTTTAAGATATTAATCTCCTTTCATTCTGCGTCACCACCGAGGACTGTAACTCCTGAGCCATATATTCCATTCTGTTGGGTATTTTCCTTTACCTTATATTATATCCACAGTATTGTGCTCCCCACATAGAGGCATTAATCCAATGTTAGAACACAAAAATGATTTAAAAAAAAACTGTTTAAACTTGGGATTAGAGGAATAGTGGATACAAAAAAATAAAAAATACATAAAGCTATCAATTTACAGCCATGTAGAGGACAAAGAGAGAAGTTTCTGCCAACAGTACAGAGGCTGCCACGGTAGGGGAGAAGGGCTGCACTGATTTCTAAGCATGCCACAAACCCGGAGAGATGTTCCAGAGTGCCACCTGGTGGAAGCACCATTTTCCATTTTGAAAGCTACCTTGGACTAACTTCTGGTCATCCGGTGATGAACTATTCAAAACAATCTGTCATTTAGAACAAAATTAAGAACCAATATACAACCCCCCTACAACCTACACCTCCATATTTGTGCATGAGTCAAAATGTTGACCATTTTTGTGTGATTCTCAGATTAGAGAACATGCTGCGACCTCTTGTAAGTATTCCATTGTGTCTCCAGAATACAAACGTTCCACACATTCTGTCACATCCCTTCAACATTTGACCCAAACTCAAATTCTAATGGCAGCACAGATTTTATGCTGTGCTTCTGTTTCACGCTCTGCAAACCCAACCATGCGCATTGCTTCAGCTTCCTGCTTGGAACAAGCAAAAGCCAGGGTAATAAAAACAATCAAAGAATGAAATCAGTACAGCAAAACCACAATGTCTGAAACCCAAGCAGCTACATAAAAGTCACCGTGATAAATGCCACAAAGATATTAATTAGAAGATTGTTATATACACGTCAGTATGAAGAGGTAAAAATTGGGAACATGTGATAAATAGCATCTCCATTTTGAAGAGAAAAATATGTTTCTTTCATATTCCTCTTCCAAAGATTTCGTATTTTCCATACAACTGTACATGAAGAAATATGAAATAATACATGGTGTCAAGGAATGCAGCTGTGATTCATTGCGAATTCAGAAATTTTTAGATTTCAGGCACATTTTTGTACTATTGCAGATTTTTACTGAGTAATCATGCATTTACCTACATGCATATTAATCCTGAACTTAATATTATGATCTAAAAGATAAAGTAGAATCACTTATGATTACTAGAAATCACTCCATTTATGATCTGTCTTGTCACCAATGGTGAACCAAGAGTCTGCAATCACAGTAACATTAGCACAGAATCCAAAGAATTGACAACTGATATTTAGACTACAAAAATCCAACATCTGCAATAAAATATGAGAACTGAAAGTTGCTAGGATCCAAAATGACACAAAACCAAGTGAAAATAAGGTAGCTTAAACCTACCTGAGAGTTGCAGCAAGGTCATAGCCAGATGTTCCGCTTACACCTGGAAAAAGAGAAGGAAAAACAAAACACTGTTGCTCATTTATTTTTTTAAAGTTTTCAGAAATGTGATCAACATTTCAGCTCTTGACACTTTTTGATGCATTACATTTGGTTTGTTGGGAGCAAGTCCAACACCCCTGCAGACCTCTGCACTGTACTTCAAACAGAAACATTTCTGAGCAGCAGACAGCCCTGACTGCCTGGTGGAAGCAGAAGACATTCTGAGCCCCAGGGAACTGCAGTGCAGCTGCAAAGGACTGCTACTGTGATGAAAAATTTTAAAAAAAAAAAAAAAAGAAAGAAAATTATACATTATTTGCTTGGAGACATGGGTTCTTCCTTTCTTGTTTATACTCTCCTAAGCTAAAAAAATCTTATGTTTGTTTCATGGACATGGATCAGTGAAAAAACTGACAATATTTGTTTTTAGAACTAAGTAAAAGTAGAATGTTTAAGACTGCTGCAGAAAAAACAGTGGACAACAAAACATTCTCATTCCTGCCCGGGTCAGCTGGAGAACAACCAGCTCAGAAAAATCAAAGCACTACATGGGATCCTTTCACGTGTGCCAGCAGACAGAGTCAGGAACAAGGAAGCCTTATGCACACAAGGGGACTTTGAAGTGGAACAAGGCTTTGACTTCTTCAAAGGAGCATCTTGTAAAATTACTGCCTTTTCCCCTCGCTTTACTGATATATGCTGGAGTCTAAAATACATTGCTTTGTGGGTTCATTTTCTTACTGAAATCAGAATTTTTACTAAATATCCCATGCTGCACATTACTGAAAAAAACTTCAAAAAGTTAAGGGAAGTTCTTACCAGACACGATCACTGAGGCTATTCAGCAGTCAAAACAGGCCAGAAAACAGAATGCTTTCTAGAAAGCAGGACAGACTGCCTTTACTTTCCACCCTCCATGTAGCAACGGGGAAAGTAAGCCTTGTATCTCCTAACCTCACACACTTTGAGGTTATAAAAAACCCTAACTTAAAGCATAACAGAAACATTAAGACATTGTATGCATTCCCTTCCACACATAAGCTGGGCATCCTGATTCCAGCCGCTGCTGAAGCACAGATGTTGGCTTAGCGGACACCTGCAGGACGGACATCAAGCCGCGGCTCCACTCCGTGCCCAGAACCGAAGCTCTGCGGCTTTAAGAGCCGCCGATGCTCTGCCTCCTCCCGCCGCAGGCTCTGCAGAGCCCCCCCACCCCCAGCGAGGCCGGGCACCAAAGGGGAGCATGGGAGGGGGGTGGAAGCGGCCCGGCTGCTCGGGGGCAGCGGGGCAAAGTATGAAACGCCCGACACCAGAAATCAGATAAGGAGCGCCGTCTCAGCAAGGACCCAGGTAATGACTTCATGCAGACAGACACCTTCCAGAGGAAGGAGACAGCCCTTGTCTATGCAGCTCCTCCCTCAGCCTCTACGAGGTACAGTATTTTCTTTTCCATGCAGCATATTACGGGGGACGGGATTTTGATTTTACTGCAGTAAGATTTGGACTGGAAGATAAAAGGTTTTGTTTACGGCATGCAATGCACACTAATGGAGGCTGTGCAGCCCGTGCTCTGTACCTGCACAGTGGCACTGCTGGGCTGCACAGCCGTACGAGCTGCACCACGGCAGCAGCGGCACCTCTCCGTTACCCACAGCTAATGAGTCTCGAAAATCAAAGGCGATGTAAAGGAGCCATTTATCTGAAGAAAGCCTTACAGCTTTTAGCACCTATATTAAAGAAACCCGTACCTTTTCAGGGCCTCTTTCCTAATCCTCACAGTAAAACTGCCATACTTTTCAGCAAATATAATTTGTTCTTCCATACAGATTCATTACATGTTACCAATGTGCAGCGCTGCTGGTTTAGATTTATATACAAAACATCTCTAAAACCTAAAAACCTTGAAATAAAACAGCAAACCAAGTTAACTGACATCAAATGCCAAGAGACTCAATCTGGAAATCAGACGTGCTGTCACCCAGTAGTGCTGCAGAAGAGGAACTGCAGGCGTTCTGAGCTCTGTGTTGAAGCACTGCTCACAGTGCTGCTGCAGTGCCTGCTGGAGCCCCATTCCAGCCCCACAGTTGAGCATGGCACAAAGCAGCCCAGAAGTACCACGACAGCTGTGTGACAGCAACTCTGCAGGGACGAGCAGGGAGCACCGAGTGTGCCCTTACAGAACAGCCAGCTCCAGGGTTTCACCAAAATGATGGTGTGATGATGATCATTACAGTAGGTTAGTATACTGTAGGGTGGGGGCAAACCTTGCTTTATTTGCTTTGTAACATCTGACCTTAAAGAGTTTATTTCCATCATGAGCTCCGCAGATGAACTGTCACATTTCACATGGCTGTCAGCACACAGTCAGCACGCCAACTTTTCCTTCACATTCTATGCAAATCTTAATTAACCTGTTCTTAAAGGACAAGAAGTTGTAGATTTGGACAGAGATGCTATTCAGGTAATGCATGGAGGTGCTTGCCTTCAAATAGCAATCTGCTCAGGCAAGAACATAATGACAGCTATTATCAACTGTAACATATTCATGCATCCCTTTCTATAAAGCTGTTCTTAGAAACAAATTAAAAAAATACATTACAATTAAAGACCATTTCTACTGCAGTTCCCCTGCCTGCATGAAGCCAAGCCTGTGTGCTCAGGAGATGGATGTGGGCTAAATACAACCATTCGGTTTGTACTGGAATTCCTCTGCAAGAAATGTTAGGGCTGCAGACAGCCAACTACTCCCCATGCGCAGCAGGATAAGGACTCCCTCACTACACAGTACATAAAATGTTAACTTGTCACTGTTAGCTCCAACAAATCTATGGGAATCTAAAAAAAATCCTAATAAGAGATCTTTGTGTGTCCGTTTTGTTCATTTTTATATAAATATTTTTATATTATCTGTTTCTTTATTCCCTGCAGCAAGAAGCAGCTCCAATTAAAAGAATGGACAAAGATGCAGAAGCGTTGCAGGCAGCCAGAGCAGAACTGAGCGAGGCCCGGCGGCAGTGGCACCACATGCAGAGCGAGATTGAATCCCTGCATGCTGTGGTAAGCACCACAGAACAGCAGCCAGCTCTGGGGAAAATAACACAGGGCTGTGTGCTTTTATCCCCTCTTAAATGATTACAGGTTTTACTGGAAAATATCTCAGCCTTAAAAAAGTCTGTACTATTGTTTTTAAGTAATATTCTTAGAGGACTCGATATAAAAACACAGCCTGACTTTAATGAAAAGTATGTACAGCATCTTCACAGACACTTTTCAAATCTTAAAAGGACTTAAATTCAACAGGAAAAGGGTTTGGAGCGCTCGCTGCGTGTCACAGAGCAGCAGTACCACATGCAGCTACAGAACTTAGAGGCGGAGATTGAATGCTTGGAGAAAGACCTGCAGGAAGTGAGGAGAGGCATCGAGAAACAGCTGCGAGAGCACGAAATTCTCCTGAACACCAGGATGAAACTGGAGGAGGAGATAGCAACGTACCGCAGCCTGCTGGAGCAAGAAGAGAACAGGTACCTGCTGACTGAAGCACTCACATTATCTTCCTCTTCAGAACTCCCCAATGAAATAACCGTCCGAATTGTAAATACAAGACCCGATCAGTAAAAAAATGATTTTATAAAATCCTTACAAGCGTTTTCATTGTACTCAGCTTTACCAATTCCACACTTCATGGATGTCAGACTTCTCTACAGTGCACTGCAGGTAATAACGAGCTGCCTGCGCCCTCACTGGAGGCACTGCTATCAGTGCAGGTCTGTGTGGCATCAGCTGCTTGACAACACAACACAAGTCCACACGTGTGACGTGCTGGGAGAGGAGCTCCCATGGGATCACATGGAGGATCCCTCTGCATGAGGCTCATATCACTCAGCACAACCTGAAACAAGTGTCAGTCTCACATCTGGGGCTCTGCACACCAGCACGCTGTCTAACAATGTCTGATGGTGACGCTTTGCATTAGCTGCTCATTGTGTCTGCCCTCCCCAGCACAATGAACAGCAGCACTTTCAAACGTAGATCTGCGAGAGGCAGCTACAGCTGTGTCAGCAACAGAGGATAAGGAAATGCAAAGCATCACTTCCACTGGTACCCAAACAAAACAGGGCTCAGAAAGCTTTCAGCAGATCGCTGCCTCCCTCAGCCACTCCCTCAGATGACGCAGGGCCTTCATCCAGCAACCTCACACATCGGAATAAGAAGATTCCACACAAGGGAGTCAGATTTGGTGCTTCTAACTCTGTGAAAATACAGTCAACACAGTATTAATAAATATCTCTACCTGGCACACAATAACCTGTTAAAAATATTGACAAAATTAAACAGATATTTTCAGTAACTTTCTTTAGTTTTACATTCAGAACAAGAAATCCCAATGGTTACTACAGTCAAACAGAACTTCTCATACTCCTCCTATTTTTAAATTGCCCATAGCTTGTAAAACAAGTGATGGATTAAAGTAATTCAGTACTACGAGGTGCTGGTGAAGCTGTTTATTTTTGCAGGTACCGCTGCTCCACACCCGAGCAGAAGGGCAGGAAGCCCAACCTCAACACGACCACCTTCACACTGCCTGCAGGTGGGTGCTCTCACTGCTCCCTGGGACTCATGGCCTCCACAGAGCTTCATAGCTGGGGTGTGTGCCACCACCACCCATCTACCTGCATGGCACTTTGCATTTTCTTTTATAGATGGTGTAAAGAAGCACGAAACTGAGAAGATGGAGTTGATGACAAAACAAGCAGTCCTAGAAGGAAATATTATGAAGCAAAGTGCTGAAGCTCATGGCACTATAAAGTAAGATAAGCACAAATTTAAGAAAATATTTAAATGTGAATCTTGGGCATTACAACTCGCTCTCTGATTTTTCCTTTCTTTAATATCCACACAGCTAGGAAGCTCCAGAGTAGCACTGGTAGTTCAAGATAGATTGAATGATGTATTTTAACAATAAATGAAAAATTAAAGATCTTTTTATTAGCATTTACTTCCTGAGCTAGCAATATCATGATGCTGCTTCTAATTGCAATTTCTGTCGAGAATGAAACTATTAATAATACATTTAGTTAAGGCTGAAAGTAAAGGAGCCCATACCATGTCTGCAGAGTCCCTCTGGGGCGTTTTTATGCACATAAATTCAGGCCTGGCTGCTCCGACTTGTACTGGGAAACCCCTCTGTTTTGCTGATTACTACAGAGGGAAGGAGAGCCTGGCTGCTTAGGGGGCATTTGAGGGTTGGAATGTTTTATTCATCTTTATTGACTTTGCTGGTGTTGCATCGCCTCTTTTTCCTCTTTCCTGCCACTCTTCAGGTTTTCTGTAGACTGGCATTGAACAAAACATTTGGAATAGACTGTGCTGTTCCACACAACGCTAATACTTAGCTGTAATCAATCTGCTTCAAACGTGATGCCACCTTAGGGGCTGCCATACACAGCCCTCATTTGAAGCTCGGAACCTAAATGTTGTATAGTTCTGTAGTTCAAATGTGAACTACATTTTTCTCTTCCATGTTCTGAAAGCTTTGTGGCACAGCTCAGTCATACAGACTCCTAACTCATACTGCAGGCTGAATTCTAAACTTTCTCCTTGGAAACAAACTATCTGTGTTCACAGCAATGGTTTCGTAACCAAGTCTAGTTAAAAGTGTACAAACAAAACCACGCTGACATGCCACCTTGACTTGGCTTTCCAGAAGGAAGCTGTTAAAAATTAAATAAATAAATAAATAAATAAATAAGAACTCTGGTTACTCAGTGTAACATTTTAAAAGCAGTCCTGAAGGTATGTGTTACACAGTGCCTAAAGGATCAAAACACGTTTGCTTTATTGTTTCAGGACAGAAAAAGTGGATGAAGTCATTAAGCAATGGGAAGGCTCTTTCTTCAAGGACAACCCGCGCTTAAGGAAGAAATCCGTTTCGCTGCGCTTTGACCTGCACCTGGCAGCGGCCGAGGAAGGATGCAAACCCAGCCAGCAGAAAGCCCTGCCAGCCATCGAGGTCAGGCTGGTGATGAGGCGCTCGTGCAGCATTCCCTCCATCCAACCATAGCGCTCAGCACAGCAGGCCAGAACCTCCTGCCACTGCTACGGAACCACGCCTGGACCTGCACACAGCACGACGTACGCGTGTCCTCAGCGACGGGGAGAAGAGCAGGAGAGTCAGATCCCAGGAAGCCTGACTGCTACCAGTTTTATACTCTGGGTACAGACCATCATTCTCTCATTACTGTTGTTTTGTAGTACTTCTCCAAACATTAAAAGAATTAAACTGTAACTTTATACTTCAGCAAGAGAACTCTGGGAATGAGAACCACATATTTCATTCTCTTCTTCAATACTCCATATGCATATTGGCTGATGAACCCTTGGAATGATTTCTATCATAATTGTCATACTTGATATATATTTTAAAACACTTTCTAATAGAAAAAAAGTGACATGCAACAATGCTCTTAAAACACATAAGGTATGAACCAACAATTTTCTTTTAAAAGTGAATAGTATTTTTAAGTATTTTTTAGGCAGCAACCGAGCAAAAATGTCTCTCCCCTATAACTATGGACACATTTCTCAGCAGTGCCATTACAAACAGATAACACTGAGCTGTATGGTTCTGCTTCTGAAGCAGGGATTCCCACTGCAAATCAGTCACTCTCTTTGTTGTCCACGTGCATCTGCAAAACGACTCCCAACCATATTGAGAATCATATCCTCTAACTGTTCAAATTTAAGGAGTCAAGCATCCATTTTTAATACTGATATTTAATTCATTTTGTGAGTAGTTGCAATGTGAATTTAAATACCTTCAACAGATTCCTCTTCTGACAAATCCTGTAGGTAGAACAGGCCCCTGATCCAGCACACAGCAGATCACTGAGCTGCCAGGTCACAGCCACTATGGCTTCAGTGGGACGGACAAAGTAAGGGCTGCGTGTGCTGAGTCAGACCCTGCCACGCACATTAAGTGCCCCTGAGGCACCACGTAGTGCAGTGGGCACAAACAAAGCAGAGCTGGTAGTTCTGCACCTGTGCACAGACGGAAACCAGAAATGGAACCCCAGCGTGCTTTATGAGACCACGGGACAAACTTCAAACAGAAAGAAAGTAAGGATGTTTGTTTACAAGGATTTAAAGAGGTAACTCTTAAAATCAAAAACTCCTGCTGGGATCACTGGAACTATGGGGGCTCAAAACGAGAAAACACACAGACAGAATCTGCGGGATCCAAAGCAGCAGGAGAGAATTGACTGCAGTGTCAGTGAGTGCCATATGACTTAAGGCATGTGTTACAGGATTGGTACCACAAAGTCCTCCACCGTTCAGTTACGCTTCTGTCTTTTAGCAGTGGCAAGAACAACGCAATGTTTACGTCGCCCACGTCTCTATCTACTGTATAAAGCTGCTAATTATCATTAACCTTAAGACTGATATGGTGTTGTTAATACCTGAGTAGTTGGCATCCTGAATGTAACAGCCTCTCCTGGCATTTTCTCTATGCAGCTTTTTTTTGTGTTATACTCTATATTTTACAATACTTGAATTTAAACTAAGTTTTAATTGCTTTAAGGCACTTTAAACAGGGATACAAACTTACCAAAGTAAATAGCAGTACAACAATAAAAATAATAAAATGCAGTTTGCCCATGCCTGCTTTGTGAGCTTCAGTGTGTGTGTCTTGAGAGGGTCTGGGTGGCAGACAACACAAACTAAAGCCGTAGGTAAGAAAATCTGCAGCACTGCATCCGAACACTTTGCAAAGCTCTCTGCAGTGTAACTCCAACTCCCTGAGGACCTCTACCAACACATGGAAGGTGTGTGTCCTCCTACTAGAAAATCTGCTGCTAATTCCAACCAACCTGACAAGATCTCTGCATGAGTGCCACACAAGGAGCAGATGATGGCATCTGGCTTACAAAGCGATGATCTAAAAGATAAGCTGGCTGGCGAAGGTAAAGAGCAAGTAAATACGTACAGAAACTTGGTTGAACACATATACCTTACAGCTCCTCTCACGCAGGCAGAGCTTGCACAGGCACATCGCCATTAACATACACACGGAAGGCCTTGGCAGCTCCACAGTAACCAAAAATGGAATAACCTTACTCACAGACATATTTTTTCTTCGGCCAGTGAGCACCCGGCTCATTCTTGGACTCCCAGTACTCAGTACTTGGGGTTTCTCTTCCTCAGTCTAACTCCAAATGTCTTCCCTTGTGACATAAAGCTCAGCAGCACAGTACAGAGCACAGACCCAGCCTTAATCTTGCAGTAGTATCTAAACATTATTTTAGAATATTGATATTACTGTGCATCTACATTAGTCACTCTCATGTGGGAAGCTTAAGCAACCAGAAAAAATGTTGCCCTTAATTGTGCACATTACATCATCCACACACCTGACCTCGCCGTTTCTGAAGCCATGTCAGTACAGCAGCAGCAGCACAAACACGTCCTGAGCTATCCTGCAGTGAGAGCTGTCTTCCATCCACACAGCTGTTATGCTCAGCTCAACAGCCCCTAAAACACACAGCTTCTGACTGAAGCTGGAAACCAGCCGTACTAACTCAGCTGTACTGTTTTATGACCATGAAACCTGAGGGTAAAAGAAAAAAAAGAAAAACACTGCAGCACACAGTAATAGCTGGGTTATTACAGCCCTGCAGGCAGCCCACCCTTCCCTGATCAAAGGGCTGACTGCCTGACACGGAATTCCTCAGCCGTATCAAGAACTGCTGCTACTCTCAAACCGATTCAAGTATGCACCCTGGTTTTAACTGCATTTTCTCCCCCTACGGAACCTATGCAAGTATCTTTTAAGTTACCTACAAAATTGCTCTTTTCAAATTTGAAGAGCTTTCTTTGTTCATAAACTACCCAAACCTCCACAGGTGTCAGTGTGAACTACAGTGGGTGTGCAAGAAGAGCTCACAGCAACATCACACCTTGAGCACACATCAGCACCAGGCTGAATCCAAACCGACAGCGCTGCGGATGGACCTCACTGCTGGGCTGAGCACCACAGCTCCTTACCTGCAAACCCCTGATAGAAGAATTAGCTTCCTTGTCTCTAATGAATATATGTCCTTGATACAAACCTTAAAAAACTGTTGCTAATTGAAACAGTTGGATAAGAAGCCAAACATTTAGGGCTCCTGACCAGAATGATCCAGTACAAACAAACCTTTTACACCATGCAGTAAGCTGAAAATTGAATACAGGCAAAACTTATCACTGCCAAACAGAAATTAAAAAAAAAAAAAAAAAAATTGAAAAAAAAAGTAAACAAAAAAAAAAAAGAAAAAAACAAGTAAACCAAAGAAAACAATAAATTGCTGACCTTGGAAACATATACAGTGATTCCAAATTATTAGCATGGAACTGCATTGAACATTGCAGTAACTTGTGTAAATTTAATGCAACATCGAGCATAATTTAATTTCATGAACAATGCAATGCATGGAGTCAAATCCAAGACAAAACAGGGCTATTTTTCACTTCTGTACGTATTTCCTTATCTTTACCTTACAAACGTTCTGCCCCAGTGAAGCTGGCAGGCCAAAAGGCTGCAGATTTGGCTGTTGGAGGATCTTTTCAATTGTCATATTCTTTCCGTTGTCGAACGAAAGTCAGATGATTCTGCTGTAATACCACAAGTCCCCAATAGCGCACGGTGAGCAGCGGGGGCAGAGCTCGTCTCTTTATGTCCGTGTAAGTGTGCTTACTTAAGAAGAAAAACAAAGCAGGCCAGGCTGTAGGCACCAAGAGGAGCTGGTCCACTGCAGCACCTCGGCATTACGGCCAGTTTGTTCTTCTCCCCTTTGGGTTATATAGGCATCGTTTGTTTGTTTAAAACACCCTATTTCTGGTGTCTTTCCAAGGGCAGTCACGGTTTGTTTCCCCTCGTTCACCAGGCCCACCACAGCCGTCCGTTAAGGCACAGGGAACTTTATTTTTCAGCCACAGGACAGTTTTCCAGTCCCCAACCTTTACTCCACCTGCAGTCCCGCGGTGTAACCGATCCCCGCGCAGCGCACGGCGCCGCGCCTCCACCTCGGGGCCCTTCGCAGCACCGCCGCCGTTCGGCCCTGCTGGTGGCCACGGCCGGCCGGACTTCACGCCTCCCACAGCCGCCATTCTGTCACCACGTCGGGCAGAGCTGTTGTAGGCGGCCGACGGTTCCCCGGGCAGCCCCGCAGCCCTTATTTCGCCCCTTTACGGGATTTTGTACGGGACTTCGTTCGGGATTTTGTACGGGATTCACTCGGGCCGGACGCGCGGCGCCGCCGCCTCAGGAGAAAAAGGCGCGAAATGGCCGCGAGGCACCAGCAGGCGCTGCGCGACGCCGCCCTGCGCCGCAGATTCGCTACCGGGGAACGCGGCCGTATCTCTGTGGAAAGTGCTGAAAGGAACGTGGAAGCGCACGGCTCCCCCCCGCCCCGCGCCCTGGCTGTGCTGGCTGAGGACACGCGAGGCTGCGGCCGCAGAGCGGAGCGGAGCGGAGCGTCCCGCCCGCGCCTCCCTCGCCCATTCCGGTCTCGGCGGGGTGAGGCAGCGGTCTCCGCAGATTCGCCACAACACCTTCCGCTCTCCTTCCTCTCTCAGCGGGGCGTGGGGCAGCCCTCAACCCGGCGGCGGCTCCGAGGTGAGCGGGGCGGACGGACCGGCCCCCCGTCATCCGGAGACCCGCGGGCGGGAGCAGGGCGGCGGCCGTGGCGAAAGTGCGGAGCGGAGTGCGCAGGCGCGGTGCTCGCCGCCGGCTCGGCCCAGGGAGGAACAAAGGGAGCGCGGCGGCGGCGGAGCGGTGAGTGTCGGGGCGCGGGGCGGGCGGGGAGCTCTCGGCACCGTCTCGCGGGGCGGCTCTCGGCTCTTTGCGCCGGACCGAAGGGGCTCGGATGGGCGCTGCCCGCGCGGCGGCTCCGCTCACGGCCTCCTCCCGGCGGCGCGGCCCTCGTGGTCGGCGGGGCGGCGTTTGCGGGTCCGTGCGGGGCTCCGCGCTGGGGGCCGGCCGGCGGGCGGCGCCGAGTGGCGGCGGAACTTCGCGGGGTTCCTGGAGGAGAAAGGCCGGGCAGCGGGGCCGGGCTGCCGAAGGGCTCCGTGCGGGCGGCGCTCGGCGTGACGTGAAATGGCTCCCGGGGCGCCGGGCGCGCACACGAAGTCCCGGCCGTGAGCGCCGCACAGCCGCGCGTTTCGTGCCGCGGCCTTTTCATTCCTTTCATTCAGCCCGTGGGAAGCACGGCCGTTGTGGGAGAGAGCGCCTTTGTTTCCGGAAGGCCTTTTGTTTTCGGAACTGGCGAGCTTTTGGTAATTGTGATGAATGGACGGGTGGTCGAAGCATCGCAGGCTGGGGAAGGTAAAGGCGTAATGCTTAATGGGGTGGTGTTCTTTTGTCTTTCAGAAACACAAATATAATGTCAGGTGGCTGAAAATTTGCCTATCAAAATGTCAAGTAAGTTTTCAGACTTTTCTTCCTTTGGTGAATGACAGATCTGGTTCAGCAGACTCTGAGGCAGTGCCCGTAGTCCTCGTACACAGAGCAGCAGTGCTGTATCCACAGTGCTCCATGCTGTCTGACTGCTGTGCCGTCGGCTCTCCCTGCAGCTTGGCTCTGCACGCAGCTGTTTCTGACGCCTGCTCGGAGGTCTCAGGCACTGCTGCAGTCCAAGCGTTTGGTCTCACGGAGATCTGACTGTCACAGCTTCTGCTAAGCCCTGCTTTGTTCCTTACCCTCATCTCATATTCCTTAATCTGCCGAAATAAAAGACTAGCAATGTAGCAATGATGTGGTTTTTTTTTTTTTTTTAAGTTTCTGCTGTCCTTTGCTGTATGTTCTCATCAAAATGCTTGCCACAGAGGATGCCTTTTAAAGAACTCATTCAAATTTTCAAGGATTTTCTTTGCTTACGTTTATATTTTAACAGAAAGGCCATCTTATGCTCCACCTCCTACCCCAGCTCCTGCAACCGTAAGTACAGTGATTTTTCTCATTAACACAGATCCCTGGTAGCAGAGCTCTTAGTGACTTACTAGAGCCATAACGGCGGAGATGCAGCACCTTCCTATGTTGGAAAAACACACTTGTTGAATTTCATTCATAATATGACACGCTGTTTAAAGTCATCTCAATTTCAAAACAGTTTGTGAAAAAGAAGCTGGATAAACTGGTTTCATCTTAAATTAAGCATCTGCAGGATCTGGCCTTTTTATCAGCAGTCACTGGAATTACTCACCTGTGTGGCCATTAAACTCATGCAGACAGTGCTGCCTGTTGCTCTAAAGTGGTATTTGCAGTATTTGCAATGGAATACTGGAATACTTAGGAACAAGTTGATACACTTAATTCTCAAACTCCGCGCTCAATTTGTACACAAATAATGAGCAAAAACAGGATGCATTTTTGTGCTTCTGACACATTTTCAGTGGAATGCAATTATCTGTTGTATTTGGTCAGAAAAAGGAAACACTCACTGATGGTAATCTTACTCAGATTTCATAAAAATACTGATATTTTGGGGTCCACTGCATGATAAATATCCTAATTTATAGTAAAATAGCATGAAATGCTGGTTAGGAAAACAGGAAAATGATGTCCAGTTGTAGTCGTGCATGTATAAAAGCATCCTGAGGTATTCATGTGCTGTGGTTGGAAAAGCACCTGAAAGCAAATGCAGCTCTTGTTTTGGAAGCAGTGCACTCATGGGGAAACATGTTAATGTGTGGAACAAAAGAATGAGTGAAGATGCTGTAGTGGAATGCTTTTGGAATCTGTTACCCAGGAGCTGTCATCCCTGATCTCCGCATCTGGGATGGGAAGTGCAGATGCAGTCAGGTGAAATGCAGTGCTTTCACTTCGCTGTGCTGTACTTCACATCAGAAGAGGCCCAAAAGTGATTGCAACGTGTAAAGTACAAGTTAAGCTTAAAAAAGGAAAAAGAAAGAAATCATTGTGTCTCGCATTGCTTGTTCAGTTTTCATTTTGCACACAACTTAATAGATTTGTGCTGTAAGGGTACATGCCATCACTCTCTTCCTTATGAGTGAATCCCTGCATCAGGATCTCTGCTTGTGGTTTTCCTGGGGCACAGTGTGGGCACTGGCACTGCTGAAGAATGGATACAGAGGCCGTGTATCCTTTAGTCAAGCTATGAATTCATCAGCAGTGTACACGAAGCCAGGTTCACGTTTGCTAACAGTGATGTGCATTGCCTGTCTTTCCAACACCTTTTGTATTAACTTAAATCACTTGCAGTCCTTAAGATAGTCAGTGCTCTGGAAAGAGCTGCAGAGGAACACCTTGTTTACCCCTCCTGGGCCGGATCCTGAGCTCAGCAGAGTGTCACCAGCTCTCACTGACTGCAGTACTGCATCTGAAGTGTGGTGTGTAATGCAGAGTGGTTACCTTGTAGCACGTAACTCCTGCTGATTTCTTCCTCTGCAATGGAGGTTAGCTGTCCTCTGATTTTAAGGAAGATGCTGTCATATAGTAAAATGGCATCATATTACACAGCAAGTGTCTATGTCATCATCAGAGGCATAAAAACTGGGTCAATGTCAGCTGCTGCAATTGAGCTTAAGTTTGGCAATGGAATATATGAAGGCTGGTTTTTAAAGGATACTTTTGTATTATTTGTTCAGAAATAAACCAACTACAGCATGTGCATGTATAGTTGAAAACCTTGTAAGTCAATATAGTTTAGCTTACAGGTTCTGTTTGTTCTGTGTTTGCATCTGTCACACCTTGGATCCTTGAACTTAATCATAGAGCTTTTGTAGCCATAATGTAGAGTGGGAACCATGAGCACATTGCCTTAAAGGGCTGCTGAGATGGGCCTTAACAAGTGGCACTCAGGTGTGAGACAGTGCAGGTAACGTGTGAACCTGGCGTGGTGCTGCAGGGAGTGCTGGTGCCCTGGATGGGAGCAGCACTCCATCACCATTACATGCCTGGTCTGCTTTATTTCCAACACCATTTGAATTCTGGATAAAGAAAAGAGTGCAGTTGAAGTGCAGGGGTGGGATTCAGAAGAGAAAGGGGAGGCAGCAAACATTCTGATGTTTGATTACAGTCCCCACTTACCCACCATCTGCGTGCACAGAAATTAGATTTTCTCAGCGTTACAGGAGGTGAGAACAAATTGATCCACCTACAAGAAGGGGTGAAGATGTGTTTGATTAACTGCTGAAACCGTCTCTGATTCAGTCATGGGCTAAGATTAGTTTGTGGTTTCTAACCTGCAGATTGCATTGCAGCACTTCTTCAGCTCCGTCAGTCTGCAGCCTCCTAACAGAGCAGCGTCTCCATGCATCGTCCTCTCTTGGTTTTTCTAATCCTTACAGTTCTCCAAAGGGTTTTGATTCTGCAAACCACCAGTAAAGTCTTCTGCTCCTGGTATTGGTGCACAGATGGTGCTTTGAGAGACTTGATTTTTTTTTTTTGCCCTGTTCGTTGACAACATCGTGTTCATTAGAAGTCAAAAGGATGGGAAAAGGAGGAGGCAGAGATTTTCACTATTGTAGTAAATGTTGACTTGGGGAATTTTTGCCCCTATACTATGTGCTACTTTGCCTTCTAAGTTTGGATATGAGACTCCACTTGAATTTCTTGGTGCCTTAAATGTTGGAAATATGATCAGGAGTGATGGAATTCTTGTGACACGCTTAGCAGAAGTAAAAGCACTATGGACAGAAATTTGTAGTGACGCAGCTGCTAAAGAATCCTGTTTCCTTAATAGCTTTATATTGGACTAAATTCTGTGTGTTGAGAAGATATCAACTGCTACACCTCATTTGCTTGTTTAAATTCTGATTGCTTTTGCATGCCATATTGCAGTTCATTTTCATTTATGTGTTTTCCTCGTTTGATCTCATTTCTCATTCGTGTTTTTGTCTCATTTGTTTCCATCAGCAAATGCCCAGCACACCAGGGTTTGTGGGATACAATCCATACAGCCATCTGGCCTACAACAACTACAGGCTGGGAGGGAACCCGGGCACCAACAGCCGGGTCACGGTAGGAGAATCAACTATTACATCATCCGGCAAACAACAGGCACTGCCCAGAAATGGCTTTAGAGTTAGGTTCTTCTGAATCTTGGCTGCTGCCTCGTTTTCTAGGAACAAAAGATTACTTCTGATTTTCACTCTCCATCCCTACCCCTTCCCCTTCACTTCGAAACCCTTTAAAAGCAAATGGACTTCTGTTCAAGAGGGGGAAAAACGTGGGAACTGTGTGATGCAGAACTCCAGGAAGACACTCTGTGGTCTTCAGTGACCACTGCACGTGTAGGGAAGGTCTGTTCTGCAGGTACCGATCCCTGGGGGGAGGGAACTGCAAATTTGTTGACTTTGAGTGGCACAAAAATAAGGAGGAATGCTTTGCAGACCGGGGGTCGTTGATAGTAGTTGCATCACACTATTGAGCTGTGCAAGAAGTGTGAGCCTTTGTTTTTCTTTCCAGTCCTAGTCTGGTTTAATTGTGCAAAGTCCCTAGTTCAGAAACAGTTGTTTCAACAGAAGTATAATGACATAAAATAGAATCAGATATTCTGTATTCTGTGGGTGTATTGAAAATGGACATTACATTCATTTTTGATGGAGTAAGTGAAGTGAAATGAGAGGTGACAGCTTCCTTCAAATACAGATCAAGTCCTGAGCATCAGGTGCAGTCAGGAAAAAGGCAGTGAAGGCACAAAATTTTCTTAACTAACACAACAGAAATAGAGTAAATCCCTATTTAAAAAAAAAAAAAAAGTTCCTGTAATTATCATAATAAAGTTTTTATTTAAGACTTTCTTGACTTCGAAACATCTGCTCAGTTTAGAACGTGGTATAAGAAGTGATTTGTCAAGGAACACAGACAGTGCCTTACGTGAAGAGTCCTCTTCTTGTGCCTCTTCTGTAAACCTCCTTTCAGACTTCATGAGTTCATCAGGCTTATTGAAATGCTTACAGAAAAGGCCTTCCCCGTACAAGCTGGAACTCGACTGATGAACTGTCTGAACATATATTTATTTTCTTAAGCAAGATTAAGTTAGGTTTGCTCTGAGAACTCTCATTGTTTCTGTATGTCATGAGCATATACAGCTTTCTCTGCCATGCATATAACAATATATGTATGGTGTCTTGGAACTCCTGTTAATTTAAAAGCATTAAACAGTTTCCGTTAATGTTTTTCAAATCCATCTGTGTGTGTATCTATGTATACATTTTGGTAATGCATATACTCCATGTACATTATCTATACCTATACGCAGTTCTGTATGCATTGTTTCATAGAACTTCATAAATTCAGCAAAAAAAAAACCAAAAAACGTGAAGAGGAACAATTGGAAAGCTGAATACAACGTTGGCCTTTATGGCCAATTTCAGATATTTGCCTAGTCTACTAAATCCTGAAAAAGCTCAAACTGCTTTCTGTTTTTATGAAAATGTTCCCCAGTGGTAACTCCCCCTTGTGTGAGTGCCTGCAGAGCGGAGCTGGTGGGCTGTGAGGTTGTGGTGAGGGGAACAAAGCTGCCAGGTGTCCTGTAAGGGACGAGCAGGGCGTGCAGCAGCTCTCCATCAGCAGCACTCCTCTCTGTCTTCTTACTTAGCACGAGGTGTTCAGCATTGCACAGACCGGAAGGAAGATCAGAGCACACAGACATGCAGAGGCTAACATGGATAATTACAGCTTGGAGGCAAATAACGCACACTGATGGATGGGTTGCAGAGGGGGATTTGCTTTTCATAGCGAGCAGTTTAACAGGACTAGTTGTGTACCTGTGCACAGGCTGGGGGGGTTGGTGCTTCATTCTTGGAATGGGGTGGGGGTATGTTTGTTTTTTTCAACTGTGCAAGAGTAAATGCTTTCCCAAAGCTGGCGCGTGTGGAGACTGTCCAGTGAGCACATTAACAAATGGACTTCTTCATCTTTTTCCATAGGCTTCCTCTGGTATTACCATTCCAAAGCCCCCAAAGCCCCCAGACAAGCCCCTGATGCCCTACATGAGGTACAGCCGGAAGGTGGGTATGGGTACAAGTAATAATAAACGTTAGCGTTGTACGTGCTAACAATTCATTGCTGTTATTTTAGTTTCAGCTTTTAAACTTTTACTCCTAACAGCCTGCACATTCTTTTAAGGGAATTGTAAAGTACAGATGCATTGCCCTGCAGAATAATGGCAGCAGTATTGTGTTGTTACAGTTGCCAGTTTCTGGGGGGAAAGGTTGTCTCTAAAATGATAATTTCCTACTGCTGTCCGCTGACAAGGATCCACCCTGCCACATTCAGAAGTTCCTGTGACTTACTGAGAGAACTTTTTATATAAAGGAAATATTCCTTGCGGTATACTGGGCTTGGTACAGTGCTGTAGCTGGACTGAACAGTAGCAATGAGTGGACTTTGCATGTTCTCCTTCACCAACCTAGCCTGTGGCAACGGTTACTTCGCTATTCTCTGAACTGTTTGACAGAAAATAGGAGAGAGACCCTTATGGAGTCTGAAATCTGATTGGCATGGGGAGGGCATGTGAGCCCGTCTGAAGCGGGTGAACCAGAAGGAAATTCTTCCACTTCTGGTTAAGTATCTTTACCAGCGTTTCTGTCTTAGGCCAAAAAACCAGCAACAAAAAAAAAGTCAAGTGGCGCAGCAAGAAATAACACTGGCAGCTCTCTCCTTGTTTTTTTTCCCTGTAAAGTTAGAAACCTTTTTGGTGGAGTCAGAACTTGTTGGAACTCAAATTGATCAGCAAGACTGAAAAATATTTTGAAATGTTGCATTCTGATCTGAAAAGCTCAGTGCTCTTTACCGTAATCTACTGCTGGATGTGTGTACTCAGTAGCACTTTTTTTTTTCCCAGAGATGCAGCGATGCGCATTTGAGAAGAGAATTAAGAGGGTTAAAGGCAATATTCTCATGAAACCAAAGCCATTTCAGCAATTGCCCGTTTCAGTAGATGACCTCCTACTGACTTCCTGCCCCAGAAAATAACCAAGATAGTTTAGCCAGGCTCATTCCTAACTTAATCCTGTTTTTCGTGGTGGTTCCAGAAAGAACACTGAGATGACAATATAAAATGTTTAATTTGGAAGTATTTAGATATCATTAGTAAAGCTCCAGCTGTTTCTGTTAAGGTCTGGGACCAAGTGAAGGCGTCCAATCCTGATTTGAAGTTATGGGAAATTGGCAAGATTATTGGAGGAATGTGGCGAGATCTCACTGATGAAGAGAAGCAAGAGTATTTGAATGAATATGAAGCTGAAAAGGTAAATGGAAGAAATCTGGGATGTTTATTACAGCTGATTCTTCTAGGAACTGGTCTGAGAAGAAAAATTCATCTTACCCATGCAGTGGTGTATGAGGCTTTCACGAGACCCCCTATATGTAACTTAATGGAAGTATGTCCTGACACATCTTTTAGATTTTTTTTTTAATAACTGTACGTCAGCTGTGACTGGTCAGTTTTTAGACCTAATTCAAAATGAAGTATTTATAATTGAGTGCCGATTTTAACTGTTTAATGAGTGGATTTAATTGTACAACATCAGTGTTGAAAAGATTGTCTCAACACCAAAATCCTCTTTCAAAACTAGTGCTCTGCAACTACTGCTATTGAGGCATGAACATGCTCATAAAAGACTTCCAGTCACGTAGGGTTTGGTTTCCATGCTATTATCTGGTGTATCTCCACGCTGTGGCATAGTGTTTTGTTTCTTAGTAGAAAAATTATACCATTTTTTAGGGCTTTCTTGTGTTTTTGTTTTTTATCTTCATGACAAAAGATGACAGCTACGCCATGTCTCTAGGTTGGTAAGTGTTAAGGACTTTTACAGACTGTTACTGTGATCCTAAACTACAAAGGGGAGCTTGTCCACCCGCTGCCTTGTACTTAAACCTGGTTGGCATCCTGTCTGTGCACAGCCTGATCAAACCTGAGCTGTTTTATTCCAAGTCAGTAGAGAAGTACTTCCAAGCTGGCTGCTCTTAGTTGAAACAAAATTAAGGAATTCTATTTTTTTTTAACGTGGTAACAGTATTTAGATTGTAAGCTCCTTGGGGCAGGGGCCATCTTGCTTGTATTTTTCCAGTGCCTAGATAGGTTTCCAGTCCTAGTAATAAAGAAACTGACACCCTTAGGTATTGATACCTAGGTACCTTGATACCAGGATTGTAGATTATCTCATTTTTCATTGGAAATACCTCATCTCTGTACGAATTCTAGACTAGGCAAATTTTAAAAGTTATGTGAAAGAAAGCAATTCAAAGGGAAAATATTTCAGAGAAGGTGAAAACAGTGATGCAGTCCTGCTACCAGTAGTCTGGCTGCAGCACTCTGTATCATCCCAGTGCAGGGATGGATCAAAGAACGCAAAGGCATAAGTTATTTGGAAACTGGCTCATGGCATAACTGGAATAAAGAAAGAGAAGAAATTGGAATAAAAGACGTAGTTAAAACTCCAGAGAATTACTGAGGATATTTTAAGTCAACTCATCTTTATTTTATCAGAGTTCATTTGATAAATGCCTTGTTCTGAAGTTTGACTTCAAACAACAAAAATAAAGCGTTCTTAAGACCTCTTAAGCAGTAAAACACACCCAAAAGCCCAACACCAGTTTGGCTGAATGACTGTGGAAGAAATTCTAATTTGTAAAACTTAAAGCTGAGGGAGTCTGGTTGTGTATCAGTCAGATAGTTCAGAGGAGATGTCTGTATAACTGCACCTAATTGTGTCAGGGCTGAAATTGGCCAGTGGTGCAATCAAACAATATTGGTCACGTTTCAGATTGAGTACAATGAGTCCATGAAGGCCTACCATAACTCTCCTGCATACCTTGCCTACATCAATGCAAAAAGTCGTGCTGAGGCTGCGTTAGAAGAAGAAAGCCGACAAAGGCAGTCACGCATGGAGAAGGGTGAACCTTACATGAGCATACAGCCAGCAGAAGATCCAGATGGTAAGCAGAAAGCAGTCTGTATGCATGTGCAGGGAGAAAGTCTCATCACAGGGCCTGTGCCATAAGCACATGCCAGATAGAGAAAATTACTTCTGTGTAGCCTTGCAGTGCTGAGCGTGACTTCCTTTTATTTCCGTACCTTCAATGCTAATTCTCATGATTTCATTTTATTTCGTGTAGCTAACAGCTGACCTTGTCTCACTCCCAAAACCTAAGGTGACAAGTCAGTGATAAATCTTCCAGCCCTTAACTGTGTGAAGTGAGGCGTACAGTTCAAAAGAAATCGGTCTGCTTAAAACTCTGTAGTGGCTTTAACACATGAATTACAAAATGATGAGCTGCTTCCTTTAATCCAACTTGAGTGGAACCCTGCACTTCATTACCAGAAGCACGTCATTCTGATAAGCCGAGTTCTGGGATGATTAGGAGCACCTGAACTTCAAACGTTCAACAAATGTCATTTGAGATTGTTTAGAACAGAGTTATCCTCGCTATTGACAAGTTGATGAGAAAATTCTGAAAGTTTATTTGACTGCAAGGAAATGCACCCCACCCAGCAGGAAAAATTCAGATTCGTGCAGTTAAGGTCTACTTTTAAATTCATGACCCATTATGTACTTGTTGAAACCTGAGGGTGAAAAAATCTGTTCAGTTACACCCTGAGATAAAGCCTGCAGCAACAGCACCTTCCCATGTGAGGTAACTGCTGAACTTAGTCAACACGTGTAGTGCTCCAAGCAGCTGACATTCTGGGGCTTTAATTTCTGTTCTGCAGTACATGGGCCAGAATTAATGCAGGCTGTGCCAGCACCAAGCTGGATCCACTCACATTTGGGATCAAAGGCAAATTCATTCCTGGCAGGAACATTGCTGCTGTGCTGCCCTGTGTCACTGGGATCGTAGGGACTGTAGGAATATCGTGAGAAGAGGAAAAAGACCTTGTGTTTCTGGATGCTCAGATAGCAGTTCTGCTATTGAGAACCTGACTCTGCTTCGATTTTCATTATAGTAAAAGGCTTGACTTCTACAGGCCAGAAGCTTTGAGTGCTGCTAGATGTAGGAAAAGAGTTTTGTAGTTTCAGATGTCAGGAGGAGTCTCTCTTCTGTTAGTATTTTACGTTTGTTTTTTTCTTTTTCAGTGAATGTTGTTCTGGTACCACAGTTAATCAGAAATGGTTTCTTTATTCAGTGCATTAATAGCTCATCTTAATCTGGAAACTTGGAAAACACACAGTAAATGACGAGGTCAATCCAAAGCTGATGTGTGGGAGATGCATACAGAATAGCAGCCGCAGCTGTGCTGAGACAAATGGCATTCTGATCCTCACACCGTCTTTTTTCCTCATTAGCTGATGTTCCTTAGTCAAATATTTCAGTATGAACTTCATGACACGAGAAAGCAGTGTTAGGTTTTGGTTTGTTTGTAATTAGTGGTGACACTGGTACAGTCTCATTAGCTTACTTTGGGGAATTGAAGCCGTTGCACTTCCAACTCCTGTTTCAGATTACGACGATGGGTTTTCAATGAAGCACACGGCTACAGCTCGCTTCCAAAGGAACCATCGGCTCATCAGTGAGATCCTGAGCGAGAGTGTGGTTCCTGACGTCCGCTCCGTTGTCACTACAGCTAGAATGCAAGTTCTTAAACGCCAGGTTCAGTCTTTAATGGTTCACCAGGTAAAGATAAATGATGGAAAGGCAGCACGCCAAGTCCCGCATCCTTTGATCATCCCCACGCTGTTCTGTTGGGTGTCTGTGCTCTGTTCACTCTGGTTGCTGATCTTTGGGTTTCCTCAGGAGTGCCAAGATGTGAGATTTCACCTCCTGTGACCTTTTTTACTGAGAGTTACATTAAAGTGTGTATTGTTCTTTGGGACACCTTAAGTAGCAAACCCGTAGCTCTTCATTATTACTCACAACCTTTCTCTGTAGGGGGTAAACGTGCAGTTCTCTTTACTGCACAGACCATTTATCATTCAGACTTTTTTACTTTTTGGTGTATGTTGGGTATTAGATCAAGGAAAACATTTTGATGTAAGGATTCAAACATGGCTGCATTTAAATGTTGAACTGAATATTGTTACCATTTCTTCAGAAGTAAAGCATCTTCATTTCTTACATTTCCAGCGTAAACTGGAAGCTGAACTGCTGCAAATTGAAGAACGTCACCAGGAGAAGAAGAGGAAGTTCTTGGAAAGCACAGAATCCTTTAACAATGAGCTCAAAAGGGTACGAGTCTCCTTCTCCACTTTGAGCAATCTACTAGTTACCTGCTCATACAGATACTCTGCTCACTTCCATTTAGTTCGGTATTGAATTGTTTCTAATTAGATGACTGCAGTGTCCTAGGCCTGATGAAATGTGTGGCAGTTGAAAAGCACACAGCATTTCTGTGATTCCGTGCTCCTTTGGTGTCCTGCAGTGGTTATGTTCAGGCAGTGCACTGTGAGCACCTCCAGGCTCCTGGAGCTCAAGGAAAGAGGCCTGGAGCCACTATGGAGAACATATGGCTGTGTTCCAGGCTGCATCCAAGGCCAAGGTTTAGATCACTTATCTAGTTTTTTTTATATGTACTTGTTGCTACTTCGGTAGTTTCTGAAGCTTTTAATATAAACTTATTCAAATCACAATAGTTATTGTGCACATATTGCTGCACATAGAGATACTGAGCTAATAATTGAGTTTTCTTGATGTTTTGTCTTTCACAATGTAACTGGGGTAATAAAAGAGGGTTTTTTTAATTGCTAGCTATGCAGTTTGAAGGTGGAAGTGGATATGGAAAAAATTGCAGCTGAAATTGCTCAAGCTGAGGAACAGGCTCGCAAGAGGCAGGAGGAAAGGGAAAAGGAAGCAGCTGAGCAAGCTGAGCGCAGTCAGAATAACACAGCAGCTGAGGAAGAACAGGCAGCTAACAAAATGGAGGAGAAGAAAGAAGAGGAGAGCACTCCAATGGAGACAGGTAACCACATTTCAAACCACCTTCAGGATCCCCAAAGGATCACTGTTAAAGTACCTCTGTAGAGACTCTGCTTGGCTGGGGGGAGTGCCTCAGGTTTGTGCTGTTAGGAAGAAAGGCTTCTTCACAGGAGCGTTCAGAATAGTTATCTTGGTGGACACAGGTGTTTGTTTTCCTCATTAAGTTGTTCCTTTTTAAAAGGGTAACAATATCACAAAAACAATATGTCATACTTTGTGTAAGGAGAAAAAAAAGATTTCTGAATGCTTTTGTCTTTTAGACTTGGGTCAGGTGGGAGCAACTGAGCACATTTCCTTGACCCACTGCCACCATCTGGCAAGGATGCTAGAACTGCAGCTCTTCCCATGCTGCTCTTCCAACCTGACTACAGGCTTTGTTGTGGTCCATACAGTGACTCAGGTGACAGTGACAGTATTTATGAGAATCGGTGGCCATTGTCTCAGTGAGTCATTGCTGTAACAGCATAAGGGAGAGTGGACTGTTTGGATTCTGGTGCATGTGGCTTAATGAGGCACATTGCTTTCTTGTGCCCCACTCCTGAGTTCAGGCAGCTGCAGGAGACCCTCAGGGTGCCATGTGGCAGGACCACATGTTCTGAGCACTGAATGGGCTTTGAGAGCTGTGCCTCTTACTGCACATACTAAGTAACAAATAATTGCTGTGAAATGCTCTCATTTATTACAAGTTCCATTCCTAATTCTAACTGCACTACCTAAATAAATATATCGGTATATAAATGACACTGAGAAGAATTTTATTACAGAAGAGCCTCACCCAGAAGAGAGCACAGAAAACCAGCAGAACGGTGAAGAAGGAACATCTACACCTGATGATAAGGAGAGTGGCCAAGAGGGGGCTGACAGCACTGCAGAGGAAGGAACCAGTGACAGCAACACTGGTTCAGAGAGCAACAGTGCGACAGTGGAAGAGCCTCCTGCAGACCCCAACACTGAGGAGAGTGAGAAGAAAGAATAAACAGTGACTTGTTTCATGTGTGTCCTCTTAATGAAGTACTGGTTTGATTTCAAAATGTGCTAAGCGGCTTTTGTATCTTTATTGCCTGTACCACGTGTCTCCCAAAGATACTGGGGTTTGGTAACACCTGTTATCACATAGTGACCTCAAGGGCATTTCAGGGGCAAAGGAGATCTTAAAACAGACAGAAAATATCTCACACATCTAAGCATAGTGGTACGATATGAATCAAGATAATTGTTTGGAATTTCTTCCCCAGAACAATAGTACTAGCTTTGTTTTCAATAACAAAATCAGGATTTCTCCCCTTTTTCTGACTAAATTGTCACAGTGAACAGCAGTCTTCCTTCAGAGCCCTTGTTTTCTTGTGGCTGAAGGAGGCGGAGATGTGCAGCACCTCTGTGTTCCTCCTGACGTGGCGGTGGGCTGCCTCAGCCCTGGCATCTCCTGGTTGCTGTAAGGGAATGTCAGCCTGCACCCAGGAAGGCAGTGCCATGCACAGAGGTTGGAGCTGACAAACCCAACCCACAGCAGCCCAGAATGTGTTCCTGCTGCTGTTTCAGTTCTTGACAGCAGTGATGTCTACTGCAGCTGCCTGGTTTTAAAGAATGCTTTCAGTGTTCATGAGTCAGGTTCCTAAACAAGGCTGCAAGGTTTGGACTTCTGTTGTATAATTTCTGTCACCTTTTGGACAGTGGCCCTTCAGCAGAGAGGGAAACTTGCTGTTCTGCATGCAGCAGATCCAGAGATGCATTCCCAAATGACTGAGTGCAGTTATCCTGAAGTAAGCGGCATTGTATCTTAAGGATTTTTTCTGTGATAGTGGATTGCTTACAGCAGCCTTTGCTTTTCTTCACCGTTTAACTCTTTATTTGCTACTTAGATATCCTAACAGGGCCTCAGCCAAAGATCTGGCAAAGTACACAGCAGGAGAACACTTCAGTGTGTCACTGCAGTCAGGAACACAGCAGTGACAAGCAGCAGCGCTCCTTGCTGTGCCCTCCCAAAACCTCCAAAAAAACCCTATGAAAACTACTGCTGAAAATGCCCCGTTTGTCTGTGTAAGCAGAAGCCTCAGCAGAGAACTGCACCAGACACAACCCATTTGTTTCCAGCTACAGGAGAGCACACGGTGTACACGCCTCGGTAAATAGTATGTTTGGATGGAATAGTGGGTATATGAGATGGTCGTGTTTTTCTAAATGTTTTTTTCCTAATGGTCTAAAAAGAATAAAATCCAACGTTCTTGTTTTCTAAACCGATCGTGGTCTGGTTCTTGTGTGAAGGCACTGCTGTGCTTGCAGGGCTTTTGTCTGTAAGCCCAGGGGAGACGAAAAAGTGGAATCCATTGCTGAAATATAGTCAGTACTGAAAGCTGTGCTGTAGCAGCACCTCGGAACCAAAAACTCAGAGCTGATCTGGGCTGCTGTTCAGATGCTGTGACCAGAGCTGGTGAGAGCTCTTGGCTTCAAGAGCTGCTGGATGGGGAACATGGGAAGGAAATAATACCTGCAATGAAATACCTGTAACGAAATCGTCGTCTTTTTGCCTGCGAGCTCTGAACTGCCTCCTTCCCAGGGATCAGCAGTCACGTTTCTATCACCCCAAATGAAGTGGAACTTCCACCCCGCAGGGCTGCGATGTTTGTGTATTTACAAAGCGTGTGATACGATGTAATTACACTCCTAATCCTTCATACCTGGATCCAATCCTTACTGCCCATTAACTGCTGTGCGTTCCTTCTGACCGCACACGGCTTCGTGAGCCCATGAGGAATTCCTGCTGGGAGGTGCTGAGGCAGCAGTGTGTAAAGTGTGTGTAAAACGTGTGTAAAACTTGTGTAAAACAGACCCTCATGGGACAGGGCCTGGTGGCTCACAGCTGTGCTCCACAGATGCCAAGCTGCAGTTCTTTGTGAAACCTGCTACAGATTACAGTAATTTTAAGATCAGAATTCCTGTCTCTCAAAACAGGCGAGTTGTTGTCCCTGCAGTGATGTGACCAGGAAGGGCTTCGGGTGGAACCGGGTGGGACAGCAGCAGGAGGGCAATGAGCTCCTCGTGCAGCAGCTCCTACCTGTGCTGCAGCCCCGCTGTTTGAAGGCTGTTTGTGTTTTCCATCTCCCACATTTTCTCGAGGAACACGTAAATAACAGTAAATAACAGTGATTACTGGCACAGACAGGGCGTGTTGCAGCCACGGGTGTGTACCTGAGTACCCGAGTGAGTAGGTGTCATCTTCAAGGGTAAAACCACCTTTCCAAGCTCGCAGAGAAACCCGAACGAATGCCCGACGTGGGGAGTCCGAAGCTCTGAGCGGTGGGCAGAGCTGCAGAGCCCGGGGCAGGACGCGTCTGCACGAGGTGCGAACATCGGGAAGGGAGAGGAACCCCAACGGGGCCTTGATGGAGCGCCGCCCCCGTCCGCCTGCGGGGAAGCAGTGAAAAGCGCCGGGACCGCAAAGCGAACGAGGGAAGCGCCGAGGAGACACCGGGCGGCGCGGCACCGAGCTGCCACCAAACCCCGCTCCTTCGCTGCGCTCCTGCAGGAGCCCCTTCTCGCCCCGCATCCTTAGGGTGCAGCCGGGCTCAGCGCCCAGCAGCCCGATGTCTGCCCACCGCCTCCCGTCAGCCGGCTCCAAAGGCTCGGACACGGCAGCTAAAAGGGCCTCCTGATGAAAGCACACCGCCGGAGCCCTCAGCCGGACGTGAAACCACGAGGAGCACGAGGAGCACGGAGCAGATGAGCACCGCGGTGCCGCTGCTGAGCTCAGGGCCGTTCAGTGCCCGCCTTCTCCTCCCTTTTCGTGCACTGCGTTCGGGATTTGGGTGCACCTCACAGAGCCCTGCGGCGCTGCTCCGTGGGTTGGATGCAGAGCAGCTGCAGTGAGCTGCGGTGTGGGTGTGGGTGCCGGCAGGGGGTGGGTGTTGTTCCCCCCCCACACACAGGGGACCCACAAGGACACGGGGCGACAAATCCAAAACATGACATCATGGCGAGGGAGTTGTTTTCTGCACTTTGTTTTTCCCTTCAAGAAAAAGTGGGCTTTGCAGGGGCTGACTCACAGTTTTGACCTCTGCCATAGCTGCTGCTCTGCACTTTGCTGCTGCGTTTGCTCTGTGGGTAAAATCAAGAAGGCAAAAGTTCTCTTCTGTAGTTCTCAAAAATATGCTTTTATCTCACCACAAAAATAAATAAAGAAATAAATAAAGTGACTTAAGAAGCCTGGGTTAAAAAAAAAAAAAGAAAAGAAAAAGAAAGCTCTTTGTTTTCTTTTTCCCCTGCATTAATGTAATTAGGAATCATTGCTACCCCAAAACCTTCTGACCTACAAAGCTGACCTAACGGTTACGTGGCACAAAGCAGACCCAGAGGGTCACGGCTGGAAGGTATTCAGGTGTTCAAACCCTTGGGAGTCCTCTCGAGACTTTTTCAGAAGCAACCCAACATCAGAGCTGTTCCTACTGAGACCCAAAGATCTCTGTGCACCCGAATTACCCCTGAGCGGGAGTTCAACAAAATGTTACCTGCGCATGGCAGGGGGCAGCCCTGCAAGGCTCATCTGCTTCCAGCAAAACCAGGACTCGGCCGTGCGAGCTCTGCTTGCAGAAAGGATTATCCCTACAGCAGGAAAGAACAGAATGGATCAGCGCTGCTTTGGGGGGATAAAACGTCGGAGTGAAGCAGGGCGGGGAGATGAGGAGCCGCTCCGAGCATCGCAGCGCGGCGCTGCACGCAGCTCGGTGGCAGCCGGGCCAAGGCCAGGGCACGAACTGCTCCGCTGCAGCCAAATCCGGGCTTTGCAAACCTCCTCTGGGCGCGATGGCTCCGGGCTTTGCCGACACGGACACGGCCGAGCGAGGAGGAAAAGCTCCGCGTTCGCTGCCGATAAGGGCCGGGGCCGCTCCGCGCTGCCAGCAGGGGGCTCCGCGATGTGCCGGGATGGGATGCGGAGCTGCGGGCGCGGAGCCGGGCTGCGTCACACCGGCAGCCTGAAGGGAGCCGCAGCGGCCGACCGAGGCTCTGAACGCTGAGAGCCGGCGCTGCCCATCCCTGCGTGTGAAATCTGCCCCGTGCGGCCCCGACGGTGCGGCTCCACGAGGGCTGCGGGGCTGGGCGGTGTGCGCTGCGCTCAGAGCGGCGGCTGAAGGCACAGAGCTTGCTCTTATCTCACTGTTTTTGCTCTCGGTTCCCTTCTTTAACGCGCGTGTGTGTGTGTGTGTGTGTGAGCGTGTGTGTTTTTCATGGTCTTTGGGTTTCGTGTTTTGTTGGGTTTTTTTGAAGTGGTTTTGCAGTTATTGCGTTGGAATCGTACTGGGTTGTAAACTGTCACGTACAACTCCACTTACAGAAGCCCAGAATTTCTGTACACAGTTTCATTTTGTTCTTTGTAAATCATCCCTACTTTAAAAAAATAACAATAAGAAAGGTCTGTTTTAATGCAGGCATCAATTCTGCAATGGGGGAAAGCTCAGAAGGGAGCAGTAAGAGCGGAGCAGAGCAGAACATCAGCAAATGCTTTCTTCCCCTGTCATGTGAGCGATGCATTTCTGGCTGAGCTCTTCTCAGGGAAGCCACTGGCAGGATTATTACCCCTGTCCCACATCCAGCCTGCTGCAGGGGATGGGCGTTAAGCCCCACGCTGGAAGGTGGTCACACAGGCTGTGGGAAGGATGCTCTCTGCATGAGCAGATGACGGCACTTCACCTTTCTCAGCTCTTCTAAGAGACCCAACTGCACCTCTTCCTCTCGTGGAATGTTCCCCTGCCCCTGGTGTTTGATGTCCTCCAGGAAGGTGCTGGCAGTTCCCAATCTGAGTGGGAACAAAGTTCAGGGAGTGCCTCATAACTCTCTGCAGTCATAACCAGCAGTCACGCACCTTCCCCACCGTGGTGCCCACAGTGTCCATGGGTGTCTTCCTGCTGCTTCTTACTCCTTGCCTTTCCTCTCCTATCATTCACACATGACCACCTGTCTCTGTTTCATGTTACTTCAGGCCAGAAGGGATCTGTTTGTTCACCACAGACCCCTGCATCTGCAAATGAACTCGGTGGCCAAAAGGAGCAGATCTGCAGGCAGCACCCGGCCCTGACCCGGAGGGGTTTGGTGATGTGTGGGGCAGCGACCGCCCCTCTCCTCCTTCGCACCTCAGCTGCAAACCAGAGATGCCAACCAGGTCTCTCCCCTTTTGTTTGCATCTCCGGGTGCTTTTGCTCTCAGCTCAATTCCTGGACTGCAGGGTGAGGAAGCTGCCTGTGTGCAGAGCAGATGCTGAACTGGTCAACACTTTTTTGTTCTGTGGAAAGAAATAGCATCACGCTGTGACGCAGGACGAGGAAGGTGAATTCCCAGCGTCACCATGCATGTTCCTTCCCTCCTGTGGCTGACCAGCAGGCAGCATGGGCAGCTGTGTGCCCCCGAGGCAAGCCTGCCTGCTGCGCAGATTGCTTCCTCTTCTGGGTGGATAAGAATCTTTTAATAACCTCACAGTGAGATGATAATCACAAGATTCGTTTTTATCTGTTTTTTCAGGGCATCCCCTAAAACCACTCTCAGAACTCCTCTTGGTGTGGAATCCCAGCTCAGTACTGCTCTTAATGTCAGGAATTTACTTAAAATTTCACTTCTCCTATTTTGTTTGCTTGAAGAAAACCCTAAAAGTCCTCTCCAGAGTAAACTTACTGACTGCACCGCATGAACCTTCCCCACATATCTCCCAGCTCAGTAACTCAAGATGTGAGGGGGTGTTTGGTGTTTGGAGGTCCCAGCCAGGCACTGCAAACAGCAAATGTCGAGGTCGCATCCCAACGTAAGAGGAGAGACATCATGGGAAGTGGGCACATGAGTTACATTCACCCTTAAGTCACCACTGCTTCTTTCTGGGCAACTCCAGCATCCTGCAGCAGTGGGACAAACTCTTCCATGCTGTACAGCAGAGAGCAAAGGGAGGCACTGATGCTCTGCCCAGAGCACTGCACTGCTGGCCCTGTGGCAAGGTGTGGGGAAGAGAGATGCCAGCAGTTTGCAAAGGACCTGTAACACCTGAATTCACCTTGTAGTGCTTTGTGTGACTTGTAGGCATAGACGACACCTCCCAGTGCCCAGCCCGGAGCTCACCACAGTAACATCAGCTTCTTTACCTGAATCTGCCAGCAGTTCACCTACAGGAACTCTGTTGTCTCCTGAAGTCGTATTGATGAACAACCCCTGTGCAGCTCTGGCACTGTGACCTCACTTGTGACTTTTGTCACCAATTTCTGCTGCTCTTGCAGTGCAGCTGACACCAATCTAGGTTCTAACCAGGACCAAAACACCTTTTTCTCTTTTTTCAATAGCTATTGACCGTTGGAGTAACAAATGCACTGCGGTGAGCAAACGGTGCTGTGTGCTGTCAGGCCTGGCCCTGAGAGACCCTGCGTTGTTCAAGCAGGATCACACCCCTGTGAGGGCAGCTCGTGGGACGCACGTGTGAAAGGGAGGATGTCAAAGAAAGTCGCAGAGGCGTGAAATAGACTGCAAATATACACAGCCAAATTAAGCAAGGCTTTTATAAATGATTTGAGAACTCCCCGGGCCCCAGACAAGACCGTACAAGAAGATTCAGTGTCAGAAGAAGAAGCAGATTGTTTTCTTCGCAGAACTGGAAATGCTTAAAATAAACACTTTGCCTGAGTTGGTTCTGACAGTGCACGGCTCTGCACGGGGCTCTGCACACAGTGCTTGGGAGCACGCAGAGGGAAACGAGCTGTGAGCTGCCCTGCGCTTCTCACTGCTCCATCACCACTGGGTCTGGAGATGCACCACAGCCACACGACAGCCCAGCTCTGAGCTGCCAGGGCAGTGAGTGCAGCTGGCAGTGCCCGTCCTGCAGTGCTCTGCAGGCAGCACAGAGCAGCTGAAGGCCCCACGCCCACCTCTTCTGAGTATTCTGCCGGTGCTGGAGGGAAGCCTTTCATCTCTCGTCCTTATTGGCGGAAGTGGTTTGAAGATGCAGCTCTCAAAGGCAGCGTACCTGCTAGGATAGCTGATGAACAAAAGGAAAATAGAGCAATAAATAGTCACGGGGATGTGAACAGCACCTGCCTACAGATAACACAAAAGAGAGTGTACTGAAAAGCCAGGGATCATAGAATCATCAAATGCCTTGGGTTGGAAGGGACCTCAAGGATCACGGAGCTCCAACCCCCTGCTGCAGGCAGGGATGTAAGTGTAGGGCAGGGAAACTGCAGGCAACCTCCTGCAAAGCCAAATGAAGGGGTGACAGCTGTCAGGTGCCTGAGCTGCAGTGAGTCAGTGTGGGTCCGGCACCCCCGATGGTGTGCAGGGGTGGGAAGGACTCCAGGATGAGGGAAGGACCGCAGTGGGATCGGCCTCCTAGGAGGGAAATGCTGAGGGGGGGCTGCAGTGAGAGCCGGGGGGCACAGAGCCTGGGGAGGGGCTGCAACCGAACACTGGGAGACCCCCATGTGATCTGTGACTTCTGATGTATTTAACTGGGCTTAAGAGCTGGGAGGCGAGGTTCTGCTTCAAGCTGAAGCAGTTGGTCTCAAAGGCACGGCAGCTCGGCAGCTTTAGGGTTACTCTTAAATAAAACTCAGATTCTAGTGAGGTCCTGTTTTAGCTGTGGTTAACCATTACATTATCTTCATTCTAATATGCATACACATTTATTCAGAACACCATCTTCAGGTCTTTCTGTGCTAAACTACACTAAAGGGAGTCATATCAGCCCTCCTCAGCGCCCCAGACTTCCAGGGCTGCGGGGTTCCAGCGCTGAGGAGAAGTTTTTCCAGGCTGGGATGTGTGCACACAGCTGGATTCTGCTGTGGGAAGCGACACGAGTGCTGGTGTCACCAATCAATTACACTACTGCAATTCCCCTGCTCCCTGCAACACACAGCCCATGTAACGCCCACGCTGGGCAGGACGCTGCTCGGATCACCCTGCTAAGACAGGCACTGCTCAGAGCCGGACACCGGCTGCCCAGCATGGGTTCTTACAGCAGCTGCTGGATACAGACTGATGCAGAGCACGTTATCTATAGATCAGCTCAAGTACAATGTAGGTAGGACAGGGTTTCCTTTTCTTATTTCTCTGGTTATGTTTCTACCTGTCAGAAGAACGGTTCCCAGAAGTGGCATCCAGCTCAAACAGCCACAAACAGCCGCTGAGTGACACCGAGCCGCCGCCCTCAGGGAAGGGATGAGCCGGAGTGAATCCCTGCAGGGTGAGCTCAGACCCCTGCAGCACTGTGATGCTGGGGAAGGCACAGGACTGCAGATGTGCAAAACCTCTTAGAGGAAGGCGGTGTGCGCCGAGCCTCAGCAGATGGTACAGCAAAACCACCAGAAAGCAGAAAGAGGTGGGGAAGCCCACTTGCTTGGGAGCTGCTGCCGATGCGGGCAGGCAGAAGGGCTGCTTGCTGGGACGGCTGTTGTGCGGTGGGTGGACACCTTTCCTAGAAAGGGCTGAGTGGAAATGGGAAACTTCCCTGTTTCCTGCAGCACCGGGTTCTGACCGAGGAAGCAGGCTCTGTTGTGGAAACTCTCCTCCTGCCCCTTTGCCACATTCCACGTGCAGATGCAGGACCTGCCTCGCTCTGTGAGCTCCCAGTTCGGGGCGTGCGGACGCGCGCAGCCCTCGCAGCACGGGCTGAGGAAGGACCTGAGCATCAGTGTGTGCAGGGAGCACGGGGAGCAGCACAGCGATCTGCCGCTGCTGAGAGCACGAGGAGGAGGAGGGTCTGGCTGTCAGGGCACGTCACCGGGCTCTGGCCGAGGTGCAGGAAGTATAAAAGGCAGTTTCCCAAAGAGGGGCTCAGGCAGGAGCTGGCGCACACCCAGGCTGCGCTGTGCAGACGATGCTCTCAGCAGCACCGTGACTCTGGCTGTTAGAAACAAGACCATGGACGGCGGTGAGTACCTGCTCTGCCTTCATCTTCGTCTGTACTAATAGGGAGAATGCCCAAACCATGCCCTATGGCACAGGGATGAAGCATTTTGAGATTGCTCAATATAAAAGGGTTTACTTTTCCTTGTGTGCTATGAACAAGAGGGCTCAGCCGAAGCTGTCTTCTCCACAAGCCCACAAATCTCAAGTCAATTTGCTTCCAAACCATATAAAAAAAGGCAGCCTGGGGGAATTTCAGGGAGGGTCTGCTGTCCAAAAGCGAGTTCTTCCCATGCCATTCCTATCTTTTTCTCATGTTTCTTTAAAAGATCTCCCATCTCCTTGGTAATATTACACCCCCATGGATAAATCCAGGGATGGGAGTTTCCTCTTGGCTAAACCTCCTCGCTTATTGAAATCTGTGTGACTGAATATATTCACTGCAGCCACCAAATTTTGAACCAATGAGAAAACTGGGTTTTGTATTTGCCTGCTGCTGGAGCAGCCTGAGCTGGGGCACAGCGTGGGTCCGGGCTGCAGCAGAGCATCCCGCCATGGGAGCGAGGCACTGCTGCCTGGCACGTGATGTCCCCATAGCACAGCAGGCACGAGACTCGTGTCTGCTCCTTGCACATCTCACACTTTGCCAGCTCACACCCAGCGCCCTGCAGCCCCGGCTGGAGGATGTGCAGCACTGCTGCTGAGCAGTTACCAGCTGAGCCAATCCCCTCTCCTTTCTGAGCCCCTGAAATTTACTTATTTCTGTTTATTCTGCTTCTTGAATCACGGTTTCCTAAGAGGGATGGAGGCAGATCATTGTGTCTGACTGAGATCTGTGAGTGTGTGAAACAAACCGTATGACACGGTTCTGTTACCCTCAGCCCATCTTTCCTCTGTCTGCAGTGAGAAAGAGGGGGGAAAGAGGGGGGAAACTGGCACTGAGCTGTTAACTGCCAAAAGTCATTATATTATTTAAGTATGATTAATCCTTCTCAGAAATATCCGGTTCTTTCCCCATAAGCCAACAATAGTGATGGTGAAGAGGCACCAGAAACCCGAATACGGGTAGAGATCTCAACAGGACGTTACTCACTGCCTTCACGTGTGCTGAGCTGCTTGAGGCTCAAACCTCCTTGGCAGTCCTGGCCAACAGGAACAAAAGATCCTTTGCCCGTGAGGTTTAACAGACAGGTCTGCTCACCTTCTGCTCTCGCCCTGCGCACGCAGCACCGGCTGCAGCCCTCCTCCCCAGCACTGCCCGGAGCTGCCATCGCTCGCAGTTCATCCAATGGAAGCGGAGCTGAGCTGCCCGCTCCCCACTCAGAGCAGTTCTTTCCTCCTCGATTCCCGGCAGCAGGGCAATGTGCTGCTGAGGACTGCAGCAGTGTAGTGCAGCTGAGGGAGGGGGGGCTCAGCGGGGGCTTTGGGGCACGTCCTTACTCACTGCTCTGAGTTTGCTGTCCCTTTATAAGGGAGGTTGCTGCTCCAACTGTTACAGGGACTTTTGAAGGGGTTTTTTTCTTAATATTTTGAGGAACGAAACTTTACGAAAATACCCACAGCTGAGAACTGCCAGAGGCCAGAAAACGTAAAGGTACCTAAAACTGCCCATTAAACTCCAAAGTGGGCCTCATTTCCTCCCTGCAGCCCATTTGCTTCTGCTCCCCTCTCCCTCCCGCGCTGCCCCGGGCTCCTGCAAGCACAGCACCAAGAAATGAGTCCCATCCGTAATGTGAAAGTGGTGACTCAAGGACCCGCTCAGGGACCACTTTTGCCTTTGCAAGTGCGTAAGCTGGGGTGAGGGGATGGAAAGTGCAAGCCTTTTTTATACTGAAAATCATCTGACATTTAAGATATGTGAAACAGCAGCTGAGGAAAAAAAAAAGTGAAGCTCTTCAAAGGAATGATACCTCGCTGATCTGTTCGCGGATCGTTAGTTGAGTCACTTTGTTATCAGCTCTATTTCGTTAGGCACTTCAAAGGGTGGTGCTGTTAAAAAAAGGCAGCTCACTACTGCTGTGCATTTGTGCCTATCAGGTGGGTCAGGGGCCGGGCAGGTCCTGGGGACGGGAGATGCAGGGGAAGGCGCTGCTGCTCCTGGACAAGCACGCAGTGCTGCTGCACCAGCGTGGAACCAGGAGGCACCGCGCTGCGCTCCCGCACGGACAGCAGGGAGGCTGATTCGGCCGGGTGTCCTCACCATGGGGAGCAGCGCTCTTCTCTGCCTCCCCTTCACACAGCTCTAGGAGTTAATTGTCTCTGAGCTCCCGACAAACAACGGCCAGCAGAGGTAACATCACCACCAGCAGCCAGCAGCCCAATCCCTGTCCCTGGGAAGCCAGGCCAGTAGCTTGGTGGAGAGCATCGCTCGGCACCGGCTGTTTTTTTGCCGGGGCAGTGACCTGTGCCAGCAACCCAGGCACCTGAGCCTTGTTAAGCACAGGCAGAGGATCTCAGCAGTTTGGGCTTCCAGTGCATTCTCCTGGTCCAGTACAGCACCAGGACGGGAACCAGCAGAGCTGGGAAGGGCGTGAAGGAGCCCTGAAGCAGCAAACAGCAATCCAGAGCAGAGCTGTGTGTGTGGCTGCTGAGCACCGAGGGTCAAAGGGTTCAGCCAGGCTTCTGAACAGATGCTCATCTGTGAGGACAACCGCACGGTCACCAGAGGAAACAGGCAGCCACAGCCAGAGGCATCTCCTGCCTGAGGGTGAGCCCTGCTCAGCAATCCCAGAGCAGGTGATGGCAGGGAGGCAGGGGCTGCAGCATGGGGGGCTGCCTTGTGCCATACAGAGTGCAGAACACTGTGAGCTGGAGGAGACCCTCAGGGATCCGAGTTCAGGGCCACTCAGGGCCATCCAGGCAGGCAGGCAGGACTTTCTCACAGCTGCCAGTTTGCCTCCTAGCTTCAGCAATTTTCGGTCACAATCGCCTGAGGCAGATGCTGGCATGTGCTTTAAATAGAGAGAAGAGAAAGCTTTCACTGGCCTCTATGTCTCTACTAACCACAGCAGGAAGAGCTGTTTGTCTGAGATTGCTCTCACCATTATCACATCTGGCTCTGAATTTAATTTTCCTCCCAGCTGACAGCGTGCTGCATCTCCACATCCAAAGGCAGCAGAAGCCAGCTCTGACACTTAGACAAGCAATAAATTTCAGCCGGCTTCTGCTCTGCAGGTCACCACACTGCCAGGGAACAGCTGTGCCAAACTGACTGCACTCCCAGCCGTGTTTGTGCACACACTGAGTGTGTTTCACCCTCAGCTCGGAGCACAGGACATGGGCTGCTGGCTGCACCTTCAAGAGCATGAAGCTGTCAGCTTGGGGGGCGAGGAGGAAAGAGAAAGAAGTCTGCAGTAAGAATGGTCACACTGTGCTAATGCCTTCAGCTATCAGATGAGGCTGCAGAGGCCAGGCTTCTGAGACTCAATCAGTGCCTGGCAGAGGCTTGTTACACGACCCCAGGTTATCCTGTGAGCATCTCATCGCCTTTTTTGTCCGTGCAGCTGCAGGGAGCTTTGCAGAGTTCAGAATGCCACAGCCAAGTGTGCTGCCTCTGCTTTTCAAGCAGCACCTGGAAATCCCGGCCTGACTGCTAACACGGTGTCTTCTTCTTCCCCAGGTAAACAGCTGAAGGTCACCCTTGTTTTCAGCCTTCCTCTAATTTTTCAGGTAAGATGTTGAAAACAATGTTGTTGAAATGCGGCTGCATTTGTGTTGTGGGTAAAGACAGATCTCAGAGACTTTGACAGGCAAAACAGCCACCCACAGCCCTGGAGAGATGCTGCTCACACTCATAACCCAGCACCCACAGAGGTGGGCGGTGAGACAGTGCTAAAACCAGAGGGAAAGCAAACAGAAGGGATGACAACAACGAAAGAACAGAAAGAGCAGGATAAACAGATCGTAAGGCATCTCGATCAGAACCGAGTCCCGTCCTCGCAGCGGTGTGTGCACAGAGCAGAACCACGCACCACGAGCAGAGCGTTCCAGTGCGCGTTCCCAGCTCCTGGGCCCAGCGCTGGGCTTTGGCTGCTGTCGGTACTGCAGAGCCGACGTGCCCAGCAAAGCAGCCACCCTGCTCCACGCTCAGAGCCGTGCGAAGCAGCGACGGGGAGCTGAGTGCCGTGACCTGCTCCTGAACTGCAGGCCTGGCCCCCAGCACTCGCACTCCTGCAACCACAGCAGCCTCAACCACGCCATGGTCCCCGGCTCCCTGAGGCTCGGCGCGGCCTGCAGTCTGCTTTCCCCTTTCACTTCTGGCGGCATGCCTGCAGATTGCACGCAGGATGTGGTGAAAGCCAGGCCTGCCTGAGACGGAGCGTGCTGAGAGATTCGGCGATAAGGGGCAGAGGTATCCAGGGGAAACCTTTCATCTCCGAGCGATGGGGAGAAGGTTCTGGAGACCAATGGCTCACGGAAAGCAGGGCAGAGACACCACAGGCTCACTCTGCTCTGCTGAGCGTGGCAGCGTAGGAAGATGAAACAAGAATAATCAGAACTGAAATCAGGGGCAGGGGCCTGTGAATGAGATGCCAGCAACCCGTCCATGTCAGCATGCTAACGATTTCCTGCTCTGCTGGCTGTGTTTCCCCACAATTTCATTGACACCTCTGGTCGCTTAGCAGAAACAACAGCCGAGGGAGGCAGGGAGGCTCCGGCTTTGCCTTCCAGCAGAGCCCTTTGTTCACAGCCCCGCTGCCTGCAGGCTCAGCCCTGGGGGGAGCAGGGGGGGAGAAGGCCCAGGGGGCCATGAGAACCCGGTGCTCGCGGTGCCAGGGTGCTGATGGCCACGAGCAGCAGCTGCACCACTCCTGGCGCTGCCACGAGAAGTGCATGCGAGCAACAGGAGTGTCTCGGATGGGGAGGGAGCTGGAACTGAAGCTAGAAAGTGCCAAACAAGTAGACTCAGTCAAGAGGAAGTTTTGTTGAGAGAAGGAGGGCACCAAAGGCTGTGTTATTTTTCCTATTTTATCTAACAACTGACTGTGTTTGGGTCCTGATGCATTCTGGATAACAGCCACACATTCTAGAGTTTTCAGGTGTTATACTGGTTGCACACTAACTTTTCTTGCTGAATTCCCATGATGAGCCCCAAGAAACCCAAACCCCACATACTTATCCACGTTGTCAGCCTGAGACCTTGCTCAGGATGGGAACTCCCCAGGACATCCCTGGCCATGGCTGGGTGCTGCTGCTGTGCAGGCTGACATCAGTCCCCCACTGGAAAACACCCACTGAGGGACGGAGGCCGTGCATCCCAGTGCCTGTCTCAATGGCCTTTGTTCCTTCCTTGTTCTAGTTCTGTGCTGGGAACAACGTCACCGACGACTATGACGCCAACACCACCGTTGACTACAACATGTTTGAGATCCTGTGTGAGAAGAAGGAAGTCCGTGATTTCCGTGCTGCCTTCCTCCCAGCCATGTACTCCCTCATCTGCTTCACGGGGCTGCTGGGGAACGGGCTGGTGATGCTCACCTACATCTACTTCAAGCGGCTAAAGACCATGACAGACATCTACTTGCTGAACCTGGCCCTGGCAGACATCCTGTTCCTGCTGACCCTCCCATTTTGGGCCACAAGTGCAGCCACGTTCTGGTGCTTTGGAGAATTTGCCTGCAAAGCAGTCTACTGCATCTGCAAAATGAGCTTCTTCAGCGGGATGCTGCTCCTGCTGTCCATCAGCATTGACAGGTACTTCGCCATCGTTCAGGCAGCCTCAGCCCACCGCTTCCGTCCCCGAATGATATTCATTAGCAAAGTCACGTGCATCCTCATTTGGCTCCTGGCCTTCATGCTCTCGATCCCCGAGCTGGTTCACAGTGGTGTAAATAACTATGACAGCCACCCCCGGTGCTCCATCATTGCTAATGACTTGCAGACTTTCAACACTGGCATCAAAGTGTCCCAGATGGTTTTTGGCTTCTTAATTCCCCTGGCAGTCATGTCTGTCTGCTACCTCATCATTATCAAAACATTACTCCAGGCCCGAAACTTTGAGAAGAATAAAGCTATCAAGGTGATCATTGCGGTGGTCATCGTCTTCGTCGTCTTCCAGCTGCCCTACAACGGCGTCATGCTGGCCAAGACCATCTCAGTCTTCAACAACACCAGCTCATGTGAGCAGAGCAAGAAGCTTGACATGGCAGACGATGTGACCTACACTCTGGCCTGCTTCCGATGCTGCCTCAATCCCTTCCTCTACGCCTTCATAGGCGTCAAATTCCGCAACGACCTCTTCAAGCTCTTGAAGGAGCTGGGCTGCCTGAGCCAGGAGCGCCTCTGGCAGCTGTCCTCCTGCCGCGAGAGCAAGAGGTTTTCCTTTGCCATGGAGACAGAGACAACTACCACCTTCTCCCCGTGAGGAGAGGTCCAGGAAGGCTGAAGGCTGGTGTCGTTTTGTACACTGCTTCTATTTTGAATTACTGATAGAGAAAGACTTGCCATTACTTAGGAAGGGCAGCTGGAAAAGGAAGACCAAAGAAGCTCTCCGTATCTCAGTCAACGAGCATTGCTATCCATGCTGTCACGGATGGAGAGACTTCAATAAAAACTATGACTAACAGTGAAGTAAGGGAGGGGGAGACCAGTGAGTTCAGAATTCATCGTGCCGTTTCACCTTTATTTCCCAGCCAAAATCAGAAATGCTCAAAATGGTTCATTTTCATTAAAAGCAACAAATAGCAAGGACATACGTGCCAATTCTACAAGTAAGAATTACTCGTTTAGAGCTGGGTTTCCGAGAGCACTGCCCTTGCTTTGCACGTTGCATTTAACACGACTGCCTGCTGCTCTTCCACACATACAGAAATGATGCTCACTGCACAGAACAGCACCAGCAGCCTCAGGCTCCCAGCGCAGTACGACACGCAGTGTAAGCTGGGAGGTGTCCTAGCATGCAACCCTCAGCTCTGCCTTCCTCCAGAAACAGCGAGCTCACACAACCAAAACTAAATCCATACATATAACATGTATTCAATAACTGCATGTTATTGTGGCATCTCAGGTTTGTCCACTTCACTTCTGCCTGCAGCAACGACACCTGGTGTTTCACCTCCTAAGGAGCTCTGCTTATGGCTTCCCAATGTTTATTTGCACTCTTTGGGAATGCTGCTTCACTTTGGCAATACAACCTTCTTCAGCATCTGCCTGCACAAGGGCTGAAGCAGAGCTGGCTGGCACGTTTAGATTCCAATTTTTGCACAAAGACGAGTTATTTACAAGTGCAAAAGATCTGAGGCCTCCCCAATCACGCAAACTTGAACCAAGAAACACACACTTCAGTGACAGGTACTTAAACATATTTTTAGCACCCGTCCTTCAGCCTGTCCTCACACCAGCCTTGCTCCTGACAGGCTGCGGGAGGCTTTAAGCTGAGTGGAAGCTCGTGCTTTGGCAGAGTGCTGCCAGAATGCTCAGCATTCAAGCCCGGGGCAAGCTGGAATATATTTCTCAGTGCAAGACTTAGGATGATCTGTTGCCATGGTCTGAGCACTGCAACCTGTCAGAATCCAAAGCTTGCTCCTCTCCAGCCTTACCAGCTGTGTGGGCACAGCCTGATTGTCACCTGCACGTGGGGGCTCTCTGTGCTGCTGCTTGCTGGCCTCCAGAGGTAATATCACAAACGTGGGGTTTCTTCTCCCTGACCAGCCAACGTGTCTTTCTAGAAGAACTTTAGCAGCTGTCTTTTCTATAAGTCAGATACGTATTTCACTTATAAGCTACTGAAAATGTGCTTAGCATTCATGCTGTCACTTCTAATCAGGATGCCATTCACTGCAGTTTGATTTAAATGCAAAGACAGGGGGGCGTTGGAGATCACTGCCAGGGTCACTACTTGAAAGGAACCCGGCAGCTGAACAACAGATGATTGTCAAACAAGGCCTTGAAAGGAAGCCTTGAACCTGATGCCATTTCCCAGAAGGAAGAAGGTTCCCACAGCAAACCAGCACCCTGAGAACTGCTGCTGTGGGACACCTGAGCATCAGCTGGGGAGCAGCTGCTGCAATCGTCTGAGCATCTGTTGTGACTTCCAGGCTCCGCTCCCCAGGGCACACGGCTGTGCCCAGAACCAGACACCAGGGCAGAGGGCAGGGACCTCCTGCGGTCCCCAACCCCTCGCACAGCAGCAGCTGAACAGTTCTGATCTGCGGAACCTGAGCCGCGTTCCTGCGGCCGCGCAGAGCCGTGCGGAGCAAACACACGGGAACACAGACACGTCTTTCAGCTCCGCTCACAGAAACATTCGGAGTGGCACAGGGACTCTGCACCGTAGGTCAAAAAGCCTCGTTCTAGAGACGGGACACAACCAGCCCTCAGAGAACCAGTGGAGTTTTTGAGACGATGCTGGTTTGTGGCTCCTGCCAACCAGCATTTTAAGAACTCTCCGTCCCAACCCTCCTGGCCCTGCGGGATTTTGCCACGGGCTGAATTGAGGAAGAAAGCGCTCCCTGCTCTGAACAGCCTGCCCACGTTGAATGGCAATCCCACCCTCTTGTTCCAAGCATTTTCTTTTATAATGCCCACTTAACGTGTACAGTAAGTGCTGCTTCTCAATATTAAAGGGGGGTTAAGACTGACACAGCAAATAGCCATTTCTTCTCGTTTTCCTCCTATGTTTCTTACTCAGGCAAAGAAAAGCTGACCAGAGTAAGGAACACCTATCATACAGGCTCCTCTTCGTTTCCTTCACCAGTACCAATGTACTCTTAATGTATACTTACAGATGTAAAGCTGCTTTTCATAGAACAATTTCAACACGTACACGAATGTACCCTGGAATACACTGCTTTCACTAAGTCTTTTTATGCATAACACACTCCCCTAACTTATTCTAGCAGGAAAAACTGCCTCACCACAACTTGTACGTGTAGCCAGTTTAACAGAAACCATTTCCTTCCTAAAAATGCAAAGTTTTCAGGTCTTTGCCAACTGGACGCATTCCGAATAGGGAAATATGCAGCTGCCTTTGTAAGAATGAGAAACCAAAGCAGCATCTGGGGCAGCTGCGTCGGGTGCCTCCTCAGTGAGTTCAGAGCTGTGCAGATGAAGGCAGCCACCAGATGGATCCCACAGTCTGAACCTGAGGTTCTCCAGTGCAGACTGAGAACTGACCGTATGTTGCTATCAATGGAAATAAATTATGACGTTTCGAAAATACTTCTGCTTTTTCCTCGTGTATTTCCTCAGGGGATGCAGCTCGTATGCATTGCAGCAGTGCCACATCCTTCTGGACTGGCCAGGAGCTGTTTGTTATCAGCCCAGCTTTGTATCAGCACTGCTCTGCAGGGGGGAAAAAAAGACAACGTGTGTAAGCAGCCTAATTAAAAAAAAATACTAATTATAAAGGAAATAAGTCAGAAATGGGTTTAGTAGTGGTGCCTGTCTTTATTTTTAGTCTCGGTGTAATTGTCTTCGTGCTGTTCCAGCACTGCATGTACCTGGTGGTTACGTACATAAAAGCCTCGGTGTTTAAAAGTCGGAACAAAACATCACCGTGCTGTGAGCTGCTCGCAGGGAGAGGACTGCTGCTCCATGGAGCAGCACAGCAACAACTGCTGCACTACCTGGGATGTCCCCAGCGGGCCGACCTGCACCGTGAGCAATTCTTCCTCAAGGTGCACAGAGCCAGTCATCACCCTTCACAAAAACTGCCCTCCAGCTGCAACCGTGGAATCAAAGAGAAGAGCAGAGCTGCGGAGGGAAGTCTTTGTCACCACACAAAAGAATGAGCTGGAGTTAGTGAGGCAAACAAACCCTAAAAATAATGCACGTGGGTGATGAGGAAGGGTGGTGGCACTTTGCAGCAGTCAGAATAGATGAGGGTGGGCCGTAGTTTCCTCTCCTCATCTCTTCTTTTATATGGAAAAATAAACCAAAGTCCCATTCTCAGGGCGGAGGCTTCAGATCTCGGCGAAGAACCTCTTCCATGGGCAATAATTGCCCCCAGGTGCTTCTGCCTGCTGCCCTCCGTCCCGCGCCACAGCGCTTCTCCCTTCCCAGCTGAGGTCTCGGTGCCCTGTCCTTATTCCATCGCAGCAGCTTCTTCCCCAGGCACGAAATCAGAGATAAAAACCCCACTGTGCAAAAGCAGTGATTAGGAGCACCCAGCTGGATTCTGGCGCCTTCCCACCCTCCTGCTGAAAGAGAAAAGCAGTGCTAACATCTGAGGTGCTTCAAACTGGGATTCGCGAGCACAGCTCTGGGTAGCAGCCTAACCTATTTTCAGCCGCGTGAGGAGCTGGTTTTCACTTTCACCTTCCAGAACGACCCCAGCTCTCCACGGAGCTGAGACGCCACCGGAGCAGGGAGTCAAACCCCCGTTAATTAAACAACACCTGCCAGTGCCGCGGCTCCTGCAGAAATCTTCAGGTCTCGACAAGCACGGTGGCTTTGGGTTCACCTCCACCACGTGCACGGCAGATTCAGAGCCAATCGAGGCATGATCTCATGTGTTTGTCATTGCTGAGCCCATGCAAATCCCCAGCCTGCAGGAACCGAAACTCTTAACTTACCTTCTTGCTGCTTTGGTTGTTTTGTTTTGTTTTAATTCAGTTGTCTAAAATAAGATAGCAAGCAGATATCTACTTTCCTTTCTTTGCTGACATGCCGTTGCATAAACCCAGATTTCTGAATGCTGATACGCTTGGCTGGGAAATTGCTGTGACTGAAGACTGTGTCTAACTTCTAGAACCATCCTGCCAGAAAGGCCCGAATCACCTCCAGTGCCACAAGGAGTCCAAAGAGCCTCCCGGGCTTCAAAGTCTGCACACATCTGGTTATCAAAGCACAGCTTCTATGGATCCTTCCTTCTTCAACCAGGAGTTGCTCTAAAATCCATCGAAAGCAACAGAAGGGTCTTTCACCACACCAGCACGACGGGGCTTTGTGTTCCCTGCGAGCTGGTACGAATTTTTCACGCTGTGCAACACGAGAGGAGGCAGAATCCCAACAGCTGAGTACACACAACCAAATGCAGTTCTGAGAACAGGGAAGAGCAGCCACTGACTGCATTCATCCCCACGGGCAGAGTTTCAGCAGCTCTGCCAGAAGAGCAGATGAGCTGCAGACGTGTCTGCTACGGCCCACAGAGCCGCAGAGCTGCTGCAGAAGCGCCGTGCCACGACTGCAGCCCTGCCTGTCCTGAAGGCAGCTGTGCTCCTCTGGGACAAAGCTCTCATTTAAACCACCTGAGCCAGCAGCTCCATGAGGCTGAGTGCTCCAGAGAAGCAGAAACGTTCTGCTCCAAAGCTCTTCATGTGCCACGCGGTAAAAAACATTTTCACCAGTACAAATGACTCACAAGTCAAAGTGCCTCATGCAAAGCCCCTAAGCTGTCATTTCCAAGAAACGCCGCTGCTTTTGTTTGTTTCTCACACCCCACAAAGGCAACAGAATTCCCACCCAACCGGCTGAAAGGAAGATGCTGATTTACACATGCAAAAACCAGTGTGTGACCAGATACCACCAATTACTTCTTCTGATTTTGATCCCGTTGGCTTTGTGCGGTCTAGAAATCAAATTCAGACACTCTGGTTTACCAATTTTAATTACAAGGAAAGCACATATTCCCATCCTCAGCCCCCGCCAGGCACGTACAGCCCCACGGCAGTGGGGACACGGGGCTCCAGGCCCCCCCTCTGCCTTCCCCACCCGGCAGCGCAGCAGCACGCCCACTGCTGTGCATCTCATCTCAGGGCCTCTGCCATCTACGTGAGAACCTGAGTGTGGAAGGAGGTGTGAACACACGCGTGCTCAGGTCTGCGTTTGTCTCCCAGCAGAACTGGTTTCAGACTCCGGGGTTCTGGCAGCAAAATTAAACGCCCCGCTCAACCTCGCCACCAGAGCCGTGCAAATGAAAGCTCGTGTTTTTAGGGGAGCGTTGACTGATTCCCTTCAAGATAACAAGTTTCTTCTTCTAACTTGTGGCCACACCGAGCAGTGAGAAAGAATCTCTACCCCCGTGCCAGGGCGGGGAGGGGGAGAAGGAAAAACAAGTCTCTTTCTGGATGACTAACACAGCCAGCAGCGACTGCCACTCTGCAGCTCAGCCCCGCTCTTCAACAGGAGTTACACAAAGCTCCTTTGAAGAGGTTAACACATTCGCAGTTGATGCTCTCTGCATCACCAGAGGGTCACAACGTTCATGCTCACGCTTCAGGACCTGACTATGTGCAGAGGCAACCTTCACCAGAAGTCACAGCTCCCACCAGGCTGGGACGGGACGGCAGCAGGCCTGGCAAACAACCCTCAGACCCTCACAAGAGTCACCAAAATGTCTCCGTTGCCAGCGGCTGCTGGCAAGGCTCACACTCACCTGCAGCTGAGCAGCCAGTGGCCGAGCATTGCTGCACAGTGTGCCACCACAGGCCTTCGGACTGCTGCCAGCAACAAACAACAAAGGTCTGCCAGCCATCAGAAGCGAGATGTGAGATGCCATCAGGCCGTGCTCCCCAGCTGGGTGCCTGGCTGGGGCACGATGCGGGCTGCAGCGACTCCAGCAGCTCAGCTCCTGTCCACCGGAGCACAGGGACAACTGTGAGGCATCAGCTGCAAGAAGCTGTCCCACGGGGGGGGCCTGGGGCTTCTGGCACCTGCTCACCCCACACCTGCTCCTAAGCAGCCAAGGTCTGCACCAGCACAACCAGGAGCAGGCAGCTCCCTACAGCACAGCAGCGTCTCCCTGGGGAGGCTGTGACTTTCTCCGGTCGCAGGCAGACAAAGCACGCCATGCCCCTTGTTACAGTGGCACAAAAGGAGCCTTTCCTCAGAAAGCATCTCCTAATGCAGACGTGCACGAGGTTTGCCAGTCACCGCACGTGCCCTGAAACGCGCTGCGACCTGAAGCAAGCAAACAGGACCAACAACGGCTCTCTTTGAGAGATGCTGACACCGTGTGGGAAAGGCTGAGAAGTGCTCGAGCGCAGGCAGCACCTCGCTGCTTCCCGTGCAGCCTGGGCGTGCTGCAAAAAAATCGCGAACATTTATCTCTGAAACAAAGGTGGGGGTTCAAAAAGCAAGTACGAGTTACGTCACACTGAAGTGCTGCGTGAGCAGTCGAGCTTGCTTTAATTTTAATATACTGGAAGCACTTTTAACAGGGCCTCGATTCATTCTGAAATGTAACCTGCACAAGGTTTTACTGCCTCCATTTCAACTTCAAACACACCTACTGCAAAATGAAACCTCCCTGACTCCACGTGGGCTGGCTCTGATGGTGCCTCTTCTGTCTCACAGACAAGAGGTCCTTGCTTTGTGTCTTTCTGCAGCCCTGAAATGAACAAAACAACGAAGGCTGCTCCACCTATGCATCTGGCTCTGCCTGGCAGGGATGTCCCCCGCAGCCCACTCTCCACCCACCAAAACCTTAAAGAAACAAACATACAGTGACACGAAACGTGTTATCAAGGGAAGTTTCCCAACGCCCTCGTACAAAAACACTTCAATATTCTGTTCTCTGGGACGCTGCCAACCCGCTGCTCCCCACACAAAGCACACAACAGATACAGGCTCACACAGCCCTTCTCAGGAGGTACGGATGCTGCCTGTCATCCAAATATCACCGCAAGCCAGGATGCGTGCAAGGAGCAAGGAACTCCTGCGTTAGCAAAAGGACGTCAGACAAACACCCCGCAGCGCCATGATGAACAAACAGCGCGGTGGTGCAGGAGGCTCGGCTGCAGCTCAGACCTGCAGAAGCGCAGCGCTCTGCTCTGCTGGGCTGCCGTGGAGGAGGCAGGAGCACATCCTGGATGTGGATCGCACCACCGCCCAGGGCTGCGCGCCGCATCACTGACGCCAAGCACGTGGGCGCAGGGATGGGCGCTGCGTGCGACACAAAGGAAATTTCAAAAGACTCTGTTTTAATCCTGCCGAAGTAGCGGGACAGCGGAGGAACGCGCGTTCCGTTAACGACACCCAGCAGCTCCGCTCCGCGCCGCACGGAGCCGCCAGGGCCGCCCGGCCGCAGGGGGGCGCCCTTCGCACAGCGGGAAGCTGCGGCGGCTTCGCGCCATTTACGTGCGTCCGCCTCCACGTGCCGGGCAGCGCGCGCATGCGCCCTTCACCCTCTCCGCAGACGCCGCTGCCGCGCGGCGCCCCCTGACGGGAAGAGCGCGGAGCTCCCGGAGCACGTGACCGCGGCCCGGCGCCGCCTCCGCACGGCGGAGCGGCCGCGCAGAGCTGTAGCGCGGGGCCGGTCGGAGCTGCGCGGTGTTTCCGTACTCCGGGGGCGGCGGCTCGTGCCTCCCACGGAGCTCCCGTTGCTCCTCGCGTTCCCTGCGCGCCGCGCTTCGCCGCTCCGCGTTCCGTTTCCCGCAGCCCTGGAGGACTCCTCCCGCCGTCCGCGCGGTGGCGCTGCGGAGCTCGCGCGGCGCCGCTGCCGTTTGTGCGCGGTCACGGGCGCGGCTGTGCGGGGCTCCTGCTGCTAACGGGGGCGAACGGCCGCGCTGTGCCTTCAGCCTGCTGCGGGGCGCCGCGGTTCCTTGGCTGTACGAGTCGAGTCTTCCTTCGTGCCGCGAGCTGTGGCGCTGCGCCCTCCGTTACAGGAAGGAGGGGGGGAGGAAGCGCGGCCGAGCACGTGCTCGTTCACGGCGCTGCGAAGCGGGGCGGCGAGGCGCGACGTGCCGCCAGGAGCCGCCAAGCGGGGATGGAGGGGCGCCGCACGAAACGCCCGAGCTGCGCTCCGTCCGTGCGCTCACAGCGCGCCTCCCCCCGCTGGAGCTGTGAGCGCAGGACGCGGCTGAGCGCGGAGCAGCGTGGAGGCGCCGCTGATCGGCACGCGGCTTTTTCTCTCCCCCGGCAGAACGGCTGCGACTCCTGCGGAGTCCGTCAGCGGCTTCCCCTCCTTCAGCCTGGAACGGCAGCCGTTCGCAGCGCTGCTGCAGCAGCTGCGGGGCTCGCGATGTGCGCCTTCCCCCTCCCGGCCCTGGGCAGCGCCGGCCGCAGATCTTAGCAGAGGAGCGGTGATGGGTTTGCCTGCACCAAAACGAAATACTTTGCCCCGCTGGTGTCTGCCTGCCTCGCACAGGGGTCAGAGGCACCGACGCTTTGCTGATACGTGCGCTGGGAGGTTATCAGGGAGAGCCCGTGGCGTTCCTGCGGAGCCGGAGATGAAGGCAGAGGCGCTGCAGGCTGTGGGGAGAGCACGCGGAGCACCGACCTGCAGGTGTGAGCTGCTGCCACCAGCATCAGAATGGCCTCAGCGTGACAAATGTCAGCAGCTCCCAGGCAGACGCATGGAACCACTGGGGGCTCATTGGAATGTGAGCCATGCAGGAGCCCACCCTGGCCGTGTCGTTGTGGATGGAGCACCTCTGGGAATCCCTGCTCAGCAATGTGTGCCCACGCTGCAGTGTGTCCCGTGGGGTGATGCCATGTGGGGATGGACCCCAGAGTGCATCTCAGCTCTCCCACCCTCAGCACAGCCCCGCAGCCCCTGAGCAGTGTGTGGTTCCCACTCTCTCCCCATCCCTGACCGCTCCATCCCAATAAGGCATGCAATAATCAGCCCATTCTCCCGTCCCTCAGCTGCTGCACCCATCTGGAGGCCCTCCATACACACTGGCTCTACCTTTCCCCTTCCTGTGCCGTCACTTTTGTTCCTGCTCCCCCCAGCTATTATCAATAAAAGCTGTAATTAGTGCTGCTCCCTGTGCCCGGAATCCTCTTCCCATCCCTGTTGCTGTAGGGCTCACAGGTTTTCCGTTGAGCAAATATGGATACAATTCACTTCAGTTGCCAGTCCCTATCAGCTGCTGGCGTGGGGCACTGCAGTGTGTGCAAACAATGCTGAGATAGAGAAGAAAAGCAAGTGTGGAGAGCAATTGTTCTCGCTGGCTTCACCTTGATAACAAAGAGGCCAGCTCCAAGACAAAGGCTGTTCACGGTTCCTTGCCCTGGGGCTGCAGAGGTGTCATTTCTTGAAAAGGGAAAATTGATGGTGTGGACTTCAAATGGAACTCTGCAGGATGGCCGCTGCTCGGGCAGGACGGGGGGGAGGGGGGGGGCTGCATTTAATTCCCTTCTTCCACCCAACATGAGAGCTCAGACACGTCTCCCTCCAGAGAAGAAAACTTTGCCATCATAACTTAGCTGGAGGCTGTCACCAGCTGTACCCAGAGCTCAGGCCTTCCTGCAGCACTGCCTGCAGAAACGAGAGGTTTCTGGAGCACACACATCTGCACGTGCAGCTGCTCCAGGAGCACAGAGTGCATCCAGGGCACGGGACAGAGTTCTGCTCCCACCCTCCCCAGGCCCATCCATGCGTGTCCCCGGTGCTCCCAGGCGCGGTGGAGGCTGGAACTGCAAAAATCTGCCCCTCAGGTGTGAAAAACAAAAAGTCCTTTATTCCATAAAAGGCGGCTGAGGAGCCCCAACCCGGGGATCCGCGGGGCTGCGTCAGCGCTCTGCGTAACGCGCGTCCGTGTTCCAAGTGGAGCTGACTCACCTGCTGCTGGCAAAGGAAGCGGTGACGGCACAGACGTGGGGCTGCTGGGGGGCACCGAGGGCCGCCTGCACCAGGCTGGGGTCCTCACCATCACCAGCATCACCCAGCGTTGCTGTGCGTATTTCATTTTCACGAATCAGCATTTCAGTGCTCAGTGCCTTTTCTTCTATTTTGCAGCCCTGGGGGGCAGTGGGGGCTCTTCTGCTGCAGCCTGCCCTGCCGTGGGGCTCAGTGCTGCCGTGAACCTCCAAGGGGGCACAGGGGATGTGGGACGGGACTGCAGGCACTGGGCACAGACTGCAGCAGGACGTCCCGCCCGGGGCGCTTCTTCTCCACCTTTTCATCACATTTGCACACGTGAATTCCAGGGAAGTGTTCCCAAGTCTTATTCATATCCTTTGAAAGGCCCTTTGCTGTCTCAGCTCACAGGTATCTGCATGTTTACTTTGTTCAAATTCCACAAAGATGTAACCATGCACTTACAAACCCTCCACGATCCCAATTGCGCAGCTATCCGCTCTCACTGCTGAAACAAACTGGGATTTTTTGCAGCCTGCCTCAGCTGGGGAGGTCAATCCATGCATCCCTCACTGCTTAAACTCAAAACATCAGAGCGAGTTCACCTCAACCTGGTAATGAGAGTAATTAGGGTAAAAGTCTAATCAGTCTGTAACAGCTGTGGAGCACGGAGGGTGTTTGGTCTTTGGAGGTCTGTGTGCTCTGCCCACCCCGTTATTCTGTACTGCAAGCAGAGTGCAGGGCAGGGATTGCAGCTTGGCTGAGCTGCAAGAGCAGCAGGAGGGACGCCAAGGGAAAACGCTTGGGCTGCTTTCCTGAGGGTCCCACACAGTTCTGGGAGGAGTCTGCAGCACAACAGCCATCCTCTATAGCAACTGTCCCCCAGAAGAGCCCGGAGCGCTGCGCACAAAGGGAGCGCGAATGGCGCTGCGTTGTGAATGGCGCTGCGGGCAGCGTTAAAGGAATGAAGGATTGCGAGCTGCCTCTGGAAGTGCCCCCAGCAGCAACAATCCCACTCCCAGCCGGGAGGAACTGCTTCACCCGGGAACACAGAGGCCTCACAGAGCCCGGAGACACGGATGGGATCAGCACGGAGCATTTGGGCTCTGCTGGGCCTTGGGGAGCTCAGCCGGGGCTGCCCTGCAGGTGCTGCTGCTGTGCGGGGGGCGGCGCGGCAGGAAGGGCTGCGAGCTGCAATGTTTGCCCAGGGATGTAACGGCAGGAAAAAACAATAAATAAAATGTCGGGAAGGTCGTAAAGGGAGTTCGAGGAATTAAAAGGAGTGGGATTTTATATGATGTGCTTCCTGATAAACCGGGCGTTTCAAACGCTCCCTCTGCGGCGTGGCGGTGAGCTGAAAGCATTCCTGGGCAGCAGAGCGGGAGGTTTCCTGGAGGAAGGGCATTTCAGGCACGGGGTGTTCATGCGGCTCCGTGGCTCCGTGCCCACTGACAGCCAGACAACCCCGGGGCAAAACGGGCGGCGCTGCGGAGAGTTGCCGAGGGATTATTTGTCATCATCCATCCCCACTGAGCGCTGGGTGCTGTACGGATACGTGTTTGTCTTAACTCTGCACAGCACCCCGGTCTGAGCGCTGGGGGCACAGCCCCGGCAGCTCCTGGGGTCACACGAGGCGATGCCCCGCATGCTGCAGGACGAGCAGCGCCCGGCCCCGCACGCGGCCCCGCACGCAGCCCCGCCCCGCCCGCGGTGCCAGAGGGCAGCAGAGGGCAGCGGAGCGCAGCTCCCCTCCCGTTCTCTCCCCTCCCGTTCTCTCCCCTCCCCTCCCTTCCCCTCCCCTCCCGCAGCACACCTGGCCCGGTGGGAGGGAGCGGCCCTATATCCCGGGCGCTCGGGGAGGGGCTGTGTCGGATCAGGGGCTGAACGGCTGCAGTGCAGGTACCGTGCGGAGCCGCCTTCGGGGCACATCTCGGCGCTCTCTGTGCTTTTATTTCAGTTCTTTCGGCTTTCCCTGCTGGCGTTGGTTGTGGTTGCGTTGTTTCTTTCTTCCATCCCTTCCCTCCCTCCTGCTCAGCACGGTGCCGTTTGCTGCCCGTGCGGAGCTCGTGGGGTGGGGGAACGCAATCGCTGTGCGTTGGGGCCGCGCAGCTCCTCGGCCGGGGGGTCCCAGCACCGCCTCAGTGCTGCTGTGATGCAGCTGCCCGGCGATCCGGGCAGCGTTTGTGTGGGAGCTGTGCGAGTGGCTGCAGACTGCAACCCCCCCATCAGGCAGTGGGTGTGAGGAGGGCAGTGCTGTGATATGGGGAGGGGGGGTGAGGAGGTCCTCATCCCGTCCTGGGGTCCTGTCCCACATGGGGACATCGGTGCTGTCCCTATAGGATGTGTGGTGGGATTGTAGGCATAGTGGTGTGCTTAAAGCTCTGCTGGGTCCCCTGCAGCAGCTCCTTCTCTGCCCCTTCCCTTAGCACCCCCAAATTGTGGGGGGACGGCCCCCAGCGCTGCAGCTTTTGGTGAAATAAGGCTGCGTAACACAGCCTGCTAGGGAAACCTGCCTGCAGGCTGCAGGAATCTGGGCAGCAGGAGGAATCCGGGCTGCAGCTCCAGAGAAGGTCTCATGTTCCCGTAACTCATCCCAAGCATTCCTGGGATTAGCCAACACCATCTATTTCTGGACAGACCTCCTCTGGAGGTGCGGCCCTGCTGTGAGCCCCACCGGAGGGAGATAGAGGATCCTGGAGGGGAGGAGAGGGTCCTCAGAGGGAAGGGAGGAGCAACTGGAGCAGTGGTTCCACTCTGCAACCACTCCACCTCCCAGAAACGCGTGATGCTGTTTGCTGCTGAGCTTCCAATGGCTCTCACTGGGGTGCACTGCCCCTCCTTGGGCTCTCACTGCCCCTGGTCCCAGTCAGACCCCTGCAGCTGCAGGGCTGTGCAGCTGTGTGTCTGCAGCCAAGCACTCTGACCGTGGCAGCTGTGTTGCTCAGGTCAGCAGCACGCCCTGCTCATTGGAGCAATCACCAAGCAGCACCACGGTCATTAAGCCGGGTGTGCTGAGCTCTGTAGGTCAGACTGTCTCAAGGCTCTTCCTTGTTGACAGCGTCCCAGGCTCGTATTTTGGGGACAACCACCCCAGGCCTGGCAGCTGATGAGCTGCGTTGGTCCTGGCTCTGGGTCCTGGCTCTGTGTCCCAGCTCAGATGTCTGTTCCAAGGAATCACATCAGGACGCTCAGGAGGACTCTGTCCCACACACGTGGGGCTCCATGTGGCTGCAGTGCCCACAGGCCATGCTCTGCCCACGTGCGGGCGTTATTGCTTCCATTTCCTCCAGCCTTGTTCCTCCCCAGTGCTTCCATGCACCCAGAGCGGTGCTGGGCCGCGTTCCGGAGCCCTGGGAAGTGCTGTGGGCAGCTCTTGCAGACCCAGGGTCTGGGGGGAGCCCATGCTTCCATCATGGGAGGGCAGGAGCTGGTTGCAGCATCCGGCAGGGGGAAAACGAGAGGCTCAGTGCAGGCTGTGCGCTCCTGGAAGCGCCGCCGGCTCGTGCGTGCTGCACGTTACTTCTGTACCCACTGAAATTAAATCCAGCCGCGCCGCGCGGGCGCTGACTGAGCCAGGCAGCTCCACTCCCCGCGGGGGAATCCAATTTTTGCTCGGCTGGGCTCGCGGTTCTGACCTGGGATGACTCTTCCTTTCTATTGAACAAACGCTCCCTCCGGCCTGCGCTGCTGGGCGGGTGGGGATGGGGACGGGGGTCCGCTCAGCGCGCACCGCTGGGGCAGAGGAGCCCTCAGGTGCCGCCGGGCATCGCTCCGCACCGCGGCCGCAATGAGTCACTGCTGCCAGACGCGACGGAACGGAGCGCGGCCCCCGCCCACGGAGCACCGTGTCTGCTCCCTAATCCTCTGACTCCATTGTTAATCAGTCGGAGATAGGCCAGCTAATTAGTCAGGCGTTCGGGCCTGGTGCGAGAGAGGGCAAATATTTTGGGAGGTGCATTGCGGTGTTTGCATTACGCGCTGCTCTGCAGGATGTGGCGCAGCCCTGAGCTCCTGGCCGTGACGTCCTCCGGGTCCCCCCAGCGGCGCAGCGCTGCCCGGGTGCTGAGCTGTCCTGAGCTCTGGGATGCTGCACCTCAGCTGCTCTGATGGGGCAGGACAGTTTTCCTCATCCTGAGGCGCACGAGTGAGGTTCCCTGCTGCATTTGCTGGCAGCCACTGTTGCTGTCCGTGCCTGGTGCAGCCGCTGGGAGCAGGGAATCCCCCCGCCCAGGGGCCACTACTGCATTTCACTCCTTACAAGAAAATGAGCACTAATGCATCTTCTCAGGCTGCCAAATCCTGGGATGCACAGTGATTGTCCTTGCCCTCACCCGGTGCAGTGGAGGTGGTGCAGAGCAGGACAGGCCCTTTCCTGCATCGCTTTGTGCTCCTGCTCACAGTTTCTGCTGCACCCGGCCCCTGCCCGCAGCTCGCCTCGTGTAACACTGCTCTCCTGCATTCCTCAGATTCCTCTTCTGCTGGAGCTGTGGGCCGAGGAGGAGCCCCGGCTCCGTGGGGCCGACGTGGGAGCAGCAGGAAGAGGAGGAGGAGGGTCGGTGCTCAGCCATGTCGCAGGTCATCCACAGCCACGTGCTGCGCGTGGGGCAGAGTGTGTGCGTCCCATCCCAGGAGGGCACCCCGCGCCTGCCCGCCCCGTGCTGCTACTACTCGACGGACGCCTGGGCTGAGCCCGGTGCTGTGCGCTGCACCGCAGCCCCGCTGCCCACCCGGGGGCTGCAGGGAGGTCACCCCGCAGCGCAGGAGCCGGCCCTGCGGCAGGAGGACGTGGGCACAGAGCCCAGCTCCCACCTCGGGTCGCCCATCTTGGACATCTCCATAGAGAACCTCAACCGGATGATCCTGGAGCTCGACCCCAGCTTTCAGCCGCTCTCCTGCCAGCTGAGGAAGGATGCAGCCGTGCCTGCTGCCCGGGGGGACGCTGCTGGCACCCCACAGCACGACGTGGAGGCAGCAGGTGGGCGGGGGCTGTGGGCTCCCACCTCGGGATGAGGATGGTGTGGGTGCAGCGATGTCCTCAGTGGGACCTGTGTCACATCAGTGTGTGATGGGAAGGAGGAGGGGCTGGGTGCCCATTCACCCCCAGAATGTCACGCCTCCCATACTCAGTGGGACCCCAGAGCAACCAGGGAGAGCAGCCTTTAATCCAGGCTGATATTTACTCCCCCTGTGTTTGGAGAAGGAATTTCCCATGAGGAATGGGATGTGTCACTCAGAAAGCTCCTGGCCCACATTGCTGCCAGCAGTGAGTGCAGATGGGCAGTGACACACTTGACCCCACAGAGCCCCATTCCTGTAAAAGGGCAGTGGGGCCCTTTGTGGGTCACACTTCACCCACAGAACACTGGAACTTGGAACCAGATTTCCAAAGCCCTGGGCTAAGGCGCTGCTCATTGCACAGCCACCCCTTGTTGATGTTCCCCAGCGTTTGGCCAGGGAAATTCTATTTGCTCCTCCAGCAGCATACCCCATACCTGCAGCACAGAGCAGCACACACAGCCCACTCCTGCTCACACACTGGGGTGCTGCACGCCAGCAGTTCTGCAGTGCATCATCCCCCCCAGGTGCTGTGCTGCTCCCAACCCCAGGGCTCTGCTCACATCTGTGCTGCGAGGTGGCTGTGATGCAGTGCAGGGAGGTGCACTGAGAGCAGCCAGGCTGCACAGTGCCCAGCTGCAGCCTTAGGCACCAAAATGCCATGGAAATCTGCTTGCAGTCCCCCTTCCAGAGATAACATCCCACCCTTCAGGCCTAAGGGTGTGGGGAGACCAGTTCTCCCTGGTTCCTTTTGGGAACTCCTGTGTGTGCTGTGGGGTTGGGAGAGGATGAGGGGTTCGTGCTGAGCGTGCTGAGCCCCAGCTGGGCAGCAAAGAGCTGGGAATGGGCGCGCAGGGTGCGGCATGTGGGCACAGCACGGGGCTGGGGCGTTCCCCATCGTTCCCCATGCGGCTGCACCTCGTGCTGCGCTAATGGGAGGGGTGGCCTTGCAGATAAGGGCTGTGGCAAAGTGCACGTTGGGCCCTGTTCTCCTCGTGCTACTTCTTTGGGCAGGGAGGTGGGCAGCAGTGCCCTCCCATGGCCCCCAGCAGGCAGCGTGCTGCTGGATTGGGAAAGCTGGCACTGTATGTGGGACTGAGCAGCTGGCAGTCCGACCCTGTGCTTGGTGGGAAAAGCCTTGCTTTGGCTTCCATTTTATCTTAGCAGCTCTTTTTCTGTGTAGGCTTCGTTGCTGCACTGCAGTGTGGGCAGCACCCATCCCTCGGGCTCCATCTCCTCCCCAGCAGACACGCAGCCCCGCTCCGACCCTGCGGCACTTTCCAAACCATTTACACACCCTCCTTTCTGCCCGAGGTGCCGCTCAGCTCCTGCAAACCAGCCAGGGCTGGCAAGAGGCTGCCTGCACCCGGAGGCACGTGGGAGGGCTTTGCTCTTCTCTGATGGGAAACAGTGTGGGTTTTGATCCTCTACGTGGCAGGAGAGTTTCCATCGCGCAGCGGCAGTGGAACCGCCTGGGAGCAGGGCTGGGTTGCTGCTGGTGCTGGCAGGGAGCAGCCCTTCAGCCCACCCTGTGCTCCTGCTGCCGCTCCTTGGTGCTGAGCAGCATGCCAAGAGCCCGAGCAAATATTTGAGGTTTAACCACACCTGATAAGCAGGAGCCTCAGTGGGAGGCACAGGGCTTCGCCAGCCCGGAGCATGAAGGCGTTTCAGTTGTTGTTTCTTCAAAGGAGGATATTTTTCTTTTTGAGGGACACGCTGACAAGCAGTGCCCAGCCAGCAGTGTTTGCTGATGCTGCGAGCAGCCCCACGCTCCCGCTGCCCGCACCGCACTGGGAGCGCAGCCGCGCTGCATGACGGCTGTCCTGCCTGCAGAGCACGGCTCAGAGCGCGGTGCAGGAGCTGAGGACAAAGCTGGGCATGTTCAGAGCGAGGCGCCTGGAGCGGGGGGTGAAGCGCAGCCCCAGCCCACTGCCTGCTGCTGCAGGCTCTGCTGGCTCAGCCCGGAGTGCCGGCGTGTTCGGGGATGCAGAAGGAAACGTGGGTGGAAATCCAGCGCCCGTGGTGTGCAGCCCCTCCCCGGGGGGGTCGTGCCGTGGTGTTCGTGAGCCCTGCAGCTCAGGTGGCTGCTCCGTGCTGTGTGCCCAACTGCAAAGACAGAGCAAGCAAAGAGGCTGTGAGGTGCGGCCCCACCCCACTGGGAAGCATCAGAGTGAGGGGGGACCATGTGGGCCAGGCGCCCCCGGCCTGACGTCACGTTGGATGGTTTTCCCTTGAGTCAGACACAAACACAGCAGCTGCCGCGGGGAGCACCCATGGCAGGTCCTGGCAGGCAGCGTGCGGTGCTGGCGTGGGGGGGTCTGGCAGACGTGGCTGCATGTAACCCTCCTAGAGCCAGCACCGGGGGTTGGGGTTGGGGTTGGGGTTACCCAACAGGGCTGGATTGTAACGGCCCTTCTCCTTCTGCTCCAGACATTAAGTACATCGAGATGACACCGACCAGAGCCAAGTGCACCGACGTGCTGCAGGGCTCCCCCAGCTCTTTCTCCAGGTCTCCCCAGAGCAGCGGCTTCCTGCCCCACCCAGCAGCACCCAGAGGGCACTGCACCAACGGCAGCGTGGTGTTCTCCAGCCCTGCACAGCCCGACAGCCCCCGCTCGGCCCCCCCGGGCTGCACCGTGTCCGACAGCATCGCCGTGCCCCTTCCCCGCGCCGGGCAGAGCATCTCCCCCCGCACATCGCCGGGTGCCGACCAGCTGCTGAAACCCATGCAGGCTGTGAGGGCGCAGCAGAGGGGCAGCGAGGTGTCCCTGCTCTCCATGAGCCCCGGCTCTGACACCAGTTACGTCTTTGGGAGGTGAGCGCAGCCCTGTGCCCCGCCTCAGGCTGGCGGTGGGGGTGGATGGGGTACCCCGGTGCCATTGTCCCAGCCCTTATCCATTAGGGTGGGAGCGATGGCAGTGGTGTGGGGTGGGCTGTGGGCAGGTGTGCGCACGGTGCCCCAGCCCTGCAGCCCCTCCTGACGCCTCCCTCCTTCCCTCCTCCTGCAGCAGCACCCACTCGCTCCACGCCAGCGACCCCGACGCCGCCTGCCCATCCCCCCCCGGCTTTGTGGGCAGCCCCCAGACATCATCACCTGGCACCAGGTCTTGTTCTGGAGAAGCTCTGTGCCCCCCCCGGCCCCCCGCAGCCTGCCCTGTCCCACCCAGCCTCTCCCTGAAGGGCCAGGCCAGCAGCTGTCCACCCTCCATCCTCCCCGATGTCCCGGTGCTGCTGGTCAATGGGTGCTTGGAGCCAGGCGGGATACCCCTCCCCGGCCTGAGCACAGCCCCCCCAGCCCCTGTGCAGCCCAGCCCAGGGCTCAGCACCCTGAACAACGCGCTGTCAGCACCCACGCTCACCTGCGTCCCTGACAGTAAGTGCTCTGCTATAGGGCAGCTCCTGGGGGGGAGTCCATCTATGGGGGGCGGACGTGAGAAATGTGGGGACGTGAGAAATGCTGGAGCTGGGGGACCTCAGGGCATCCCCATGGCATGCAACTCCTTGCTTGGGGAGGTGGGGGGGACCAGCAATGCTCTGGAGGTGCAGATGCACTCATTGATGGCAGCTGAAAGCGAGGACCGTAGTGCTGTCGGTTCATATTGGTGTGGGGCCTGGAGCTGGGGGAGGAGGATGGGGTTCCTGTTTGCTCTGGAGGACATTAAAGGTACCGAGGTCTGTGAGGTCCCTCATTCAGGGCAGACAATGGAGCTGTTGTGCTCCACGGAGATCAGCAAAGGCAGCTCTCCAGGCATGGGGGTTTAATTGGGATTTTCGTGGGAAAAGCAGGAGAGCTCTGCGGGTCAGCAGGAGGGAGCGACCCCCGGCAGGGCCATGCTCCTCACAGAGGTTGGGGTCCCCAGCTCTGCTCACCTCCCCTGCAGGTCCCCTCCGGGCCGAGCAGCCCACCTTGAAGTTTGTGATGGACACCTCGAAGTTCTGGTTCAAGCCCACCATGAGCAGGGACCGAGGTGAGGGTGGGTGCGTGGGGCAGCCCTGTGCCTGGGGTGGGGAATCCCGCTGCACTGGGCTGAGCCCCACTGTGCCCCACAGCCATCCAGCTGCTGCAGGACCAGGAGCCGGGCGCGTTCCTGGTGCGGGACAGCACGTCGTACCGCGGCTCCTTCGGGCTGGCCATGAAGGTTCCCGGCGCTCCAGGTGGGGGCCCGGCGGGGGGCACGGGGGTGTCACCGAACCCAGTCCCACAGCGCTGACAGCCCCTCCGTGTCACCCAAAGGTGATGACAGCGGCGACCTCGTCCGGCATTTCCTCATCGAGTCCTCGGCCAAAGGGGTTCACCTGCGGGGCGCCAGCGAGGAGCTGTACTTCGGTAAGGACGGAGGCGGCACGGCCGCGATGCCACCCCGCCCCCCCCCCCACTTCGTGCCCCTCCTCCTGCACTCCCCGGGGCGCGTGTGGGGGCCGAGTACTGATCTGCTCGGTGCTGCAGGGAGCCTGCCTGCCTTTGTGTACCAGCACGCCATCACCCCGCTGGCGCTGCCCTGCGCGCTGCGCATCCCTGCCCAAGGTAGGTGTGAGCGCAGTGCTCCTGCAACCCCCCCGTGTCCCAGCCCGTGCTGCACTGCTCCGAGCGTCAGACGGCGTTCGGGCCACGCCAAGCAGTGAGCATGGAGCAGCCCAACCCACAGCGCTGCTGCTCCGTCTGTGCCCCGCGCAGATCTCACAGATGGAGAGGACAGCCCCGACTGCGGCCCCGGCCCCGCGCAGTCCCCGCTGAAGAGATCCGCAGGTGAGCACGGGAGCGGAGCTGAGCTGTGGGTGTGCTGGGGAAGGCAGCTCTTGAGGTCCCGAGGCGGATACTGACCCAAAGTCCTCCGCTTTCACACCGCCTCCAGTTTTTAAGGCTCTCTCCCCATCGCCTTCACTCAGGGCACCGAAGGGGGGATTCCCAGGGGAGGGACGGGGAGCAGGGGCTGTTTGGAGCTATTGCTCCACTGAGGGCCCCAGTGGGGGTGGGTGGGGGCTGCGGGTGGGAGTGGGGCCAGGGCAGCGCTGGTGTCACAGTGCGGTCACTGCTGGAAATTCTGAACAACGAGTTGGCAAATGGAAAAGTTCAGCCTGACCAGGAACAGCACAGTCAGCCCCGAATGTCATGTCTTCAGCCAGCCCTAAGCTGTCAGCTGGCCTGGGGGGCTTCTGCTTTTCATTACTAGAAGTATGCAATAAACAGAAGTGGAAAAAAAGCCAGATCTGACATTTAGAAACCAAAAATTAAACATTTTGACTTTTAAAACAATGAGCACAAAGCATTTGAGTAAACTGGAATGCACATTCGCAAAGAATTTCCACGTCCCCCAGTCTCTCATTGTCAGCAGAACTGAACCTGACCCAGGAGCACTGCTCCCATCCTGGGGGCTGCAGGGGGCAGAGGGATGCCACAAGGACGCTGCAGGGATGTCTCAGGGATGCTGCAGGATGCTGTAGGGATGCGGTGGATGCTGACCTCGCTGTGTGCTGTTCCCACAGAGTGCAATGCGCTGTACCTGGGCTCGGTGAGCACGGAGACACTGGTGGGAGCCCCGGCTGTGCAGAAGGCCACATCCTGCACCCTGGAGTTGGACCCGCTGCCCACACCCACCCTCGTCCGCCTGAGAGCATCGGAGCAGGGCGTCACACTGACGGACGTGCAGAGGAGGTCGGGGCTCAGGGCAGGGCAGCTCTCTGCTTTGCAGTGCTCCCTGCGTTCTGCAGCACAGAGCTGTGTTGCAACATCCCTGTGCTGACAGCACTGCGCGGCGCTGCGCTCAGGGCAGTGGGCGGCGGCGTTCCAGCGGTGCTGGGATGCTATGGGGCTGTGCGTTGGTCTGAGAACCCGGAACCCCCGTGGTGCCCCCCGCCCTGACGCTGTGCCCCCTCCCCACAGGGTGTTCTTCAGGCGGCACTACCCACTGACTGCCGTCCGGTTCTGCGGGATGGACCCTGAGGGCAGGAAGTGAGTGTGGGGCGCAGGGGGGCAGTGGGGCGAGAGCTGCTGTGCAGAGCTGACCCTGAAATGTTCTCCTTCCTTTAGGTGGCAGAAGTACTGCAAATCCTCCAGGTGAGAGCCCGACCCTGATGCAAACGGGGGTGGCTGAAGTGGGGATGGGTGGGGACTCTGACCTCACTGCACAGGGGAGGTGAGGGGCTCAGCTCTGTGCCCCCAGACGGGACCCCCGCCTTAGGCCCCTGCCCCCTCCCCCGGGCACAGCCAACAGCGCGGCTCTTCCTCTCCTTGTTGGAGGACGCAGTGCAGCCAGAATGCTTCTCCCGGCCGCTTTCCTTCCCAGCAAACGTGACTGGGGAGCGGGCCAAGGAGGGGATGGAGCGGGATCGGTGCCGGGGCTGTTTGGAGCGGGTCCCTCTGCAGCTCAGCGCCTCTCCCTCTCCTTTTCCAAAGAATCTTCGGGTTCGTGGCCAAAAGCCAGATGGATTCGGAGAACCTGTGCCACCTGTTTGCAGAGTACGACCCTGTGCAGCCAGCAGCACTTGTCATCGACCTCATCAGCAAGCTGCTGCCCGCCCCGTAGCGCCCGGCCGCTGCCACACGCTGGGATAGGACGGGTGTGCTGAGCCCCGTCCCTGCAGCCACGGCCCTGTGCCCCCTCCCCATGGAGAGGGGGAGGTCTGGGGGCACTGTGGCAGTAGAGCAGCATCACGGTGTCTGAAGTCAGTGGGCTGCGCTGGAAGGTCCCAGTCTCCTCTGCAAGCACCGGTGGTGGCAGAGCTGCCAGCACGGCACAGCTGTGCCCAACGCCTCCGAATTCTTCTGTCCTTTCTGCAAAGCCATGCCTCACAGCACCGCGACCTCCTCACATCGCCACAGGCTGAGAAATAAACGCTGACATTTTCACAACGGTGAAACATTGGGATTTGGAAGGAACTGGGACGCGTTTGGGCCGGAGCCCTGGCTGACGTCAATGGGCTCAGCCCTGCAGCACTGGGTCTGCACAGACCCTCCTCCCCCCGCGCTGCTCTCATTTCGGACTCTGTGCCACGCGGCCCTCTGGGGGGGGTCAATAAATCAGCGCATTGTTTATCTCACTGCAGTGATTTAGCAACTGAAGTGCAGCACTTTGCTGCCCGCAGTGCTCAGCCCCGTCCTGCAGCACACTGTCCATCTGTCGGCCAGGAGCCACGAAGGAGGGCTGAGCGCCACTCGAGCTGTTCTCATTGAGCAGTGCCATCCCTGCGACCCGCACTGCATGACCCGCAGGCAGCGCTGCTGCAGCTCCTCGGGTTTATGGCAGTGCTGCCTTGAGCGCTCAGGGAGCAGAATCCAAACGCTTTGGCTCTGAGCGGCTCCGGGGGGAAGCACTGCTGGTGCCGCCCAGCCAGGTCCCCCCACCCAAACAGCTCCGGTTTGCAGCGCTCGCCAGCAAAGCGGGGGCTGATCTGCAGGGAGGGGTACGGCTGCTGCCTCCCTCCAGCCCGACCGGGAGCAGCTCCAGGCACCGCTGCCCGCAGTGGGAGTTCTGCGCTTGCTGAAATCCCTTTTCCAGGGAAGCGCTGCAGGAGGGGGGGAGTTCAGCCAAAACCACCCGGATTTAGGAAAAAACAAACAATTCCCTGAGCGATGCGCGCCTCCAACGGCCGTCCTTCCTGGAAGCTCACTGTGCCCGGTCGGCTCGGGGCGCCCCGTGACGCAGCCAGGACCCGATCTGTGATGGGGACTGCATGCTGTCACCCCATAAAGGGGGCACGGGGGTGGCACAGCGCTGCCCAGAAGCACCCACGCTTTGTGCACTGAGGGGCCCACGTGGGCATCCCATCCCCACACAGCCCGAGTCACGAGGGAAAGGGAACACGGCCATTAAACGCAGCAACAGCTTTTTCTTTTCTTTTTTCTTTTAATAATACAAAGCTTCAAGTTTACTGTAAAAGGAAGGATGGTGCTACACAGAGCCTGAGCGATGGGGTCGTCCGATAGGGAACTACGATCGCATCAGTGCAGAAAAGAGACGGCAGGGTCACGGTGGGGTCATGGCAGGGTCATGGCAGGGTCACAGTGGGGTCATGGCGGGGGGGATGAGGGGCCTTATGCTGGTACACGGCAGCAAGTAACTGCAGCAGCACAGCAGGAGCGGCGGTGCGCAGCGCTGACCCTGCAGGACCCCCACCCCGCGCTCAGCCCCACCCCCGCTGCCATTTCACACCCAAAGGACACGGAAACCCGTCCTGTTTGCGCCCCGTCTGAAGACGAGAGGGCAGCGACCACGAGCCGGGGGGGTGGGGGGAGCGGGAGCGGCTCAGCGCCGGGCACGGAGCAGAGCATCCCGCCGCCGATGGATTTAAATACTACAAATGTAGGGAGGCGGTGAGGGCTGGGGCTGCACCAGGAAGAGCTGACGCCGTTGCTGCCCCACCCCGAGGTGAAGGTCCTTATTGCTCATTGCGGCCCCCACCCCACGCACACAAAGGCAGGTGACGGCAGGTGGCAGCGGGGGGTCCCTCCCTCCCCTCCCTGCCCACGCCGGGGGGGCCGAGGCACTTCTCGTGCTGCGCGCTCGGGGGGCGCAGGGAAGGCACTGCGCGGGGGCTGCGCCGGGTGCCTGCAGGCAGGGAGGGGTGCAGCGCTGCTTTCTCCTTTATGCATCTCCACCCAAACAGCCTGAAAGCAGCCCTGCTGGCACCCGGGCAGCGTCCATCTGTCCGCACCAGGGTCTGTGCGGGACGGGGATGCACCAGCGGCTGCTGGGTGGCGGTCACAGCGCTGGGGTGGCACGGTGCTGCGCGCCGCGGGCGGAGCAGAGCAGTGATGGGGGGCACGCGGGGGTCCCCGGGCGCCAGGAGCTGCTCAGCAGATGTGTCCCCTCTCCTCCACGGCCCCGGCGGGCGGCCCGGCCGCGCTCACGCTCACATGCTGTCTGCCGGCTGGTGGCAATCCAAGTCCCCCTTCAGCTCCAGGAAGCCCGGCAGCTTCACCCCCGTCTTGCGGTCCACGCACCAGCACTTGCCCCGCTGCCCGTCCAGCGCCGGGTGACACTGAAGGGAGGTACAGCTTCAGCGAGTGTCCATGGAGCCATGACAACCCCGCGGGCTTCTGCAGCTCCTACTGAAACCCAGCGCCCGCCACATCCCCCAGCCCTGCAGAGTGCCCCCGCCGTGCAGCCCCCCGCCCTGCCCACCTGCTTGGGGTGGAAGTTGCCATTGCGGTCGCAGTTGGGGATGGGGATGACGTAGAGATCCTCGTGTGTCCGTGTCTGTGAGGCCGCCAGTCGCTCCAGCGCGCGGTGCAGCTCGCTCTGGCACGAGCCCTGTGCCTGCAGGAAGGGGGGAGCTGAGCTCTCGGCAGGACACCATGCACCCCCCCACCCCGCAGCCCCACTGTCTGCCAGCCCCCCTCCTGCCCTGGTGCCCCCCAGTGCTCACAATGGGCCGGGTCTCCTCGCGGTGATGTGGGCTCCCGCTGCTGCGCATCTTATTGCCGTTGTTGACGCGCTTCGCCTGCTGCTTCTGCAGGCACTTGCGGTCGTGGATGCTGCAGGGGCTGAAGCTGTTATTGGGGTGTTCGACCTCCTCCTTCTCTGCAAGGACACAGCAGGGCTCAGCACTGCAGGGCAGCCCCCAGTGCTCCCCCCACGCAATGCCCCGCTCCTGGCACAGCACTGGGCTGAGAGCCCTCACTGCACAGGGAAGGGCTCTCAGAAACTCTTACTGCTCATTCACAGTTTGTTTCCACGTGGCTGTTATTGCAGGGTTGCAATTCACGCCTGGAACACTGCACAGCACTGGGGTGCGCCCTGTCAGCCCTGTGCAGCCACTGGGCACCAGGGGGGTGCTGACCCCAGGACACGCAGAACACCAGCCAACCCCTGCAGCCCCCAGAACTGCAGCAGGACCGGGGCTGCGGGGCCCCACCAGGTTCTGCTCGGGGTGCACAGCCCCAGCCCCCCACTCTCCTTCCGGGAGATGAAAGCAAGAATTCCAGGAATAGGACAGTCCACCTCCTGCTGGCCGGCCCGGGGGGGCGGCGCTTGGCATCTCCGCCTGCGCCCACACGGAGCCAAACTGCAATCCCAGATGTTGGCAGCTGGGAGGGAACGTCATGAGACCGGGGCTGCTCGGTGTCCATTGAGCTGCAGGTCCCCCTGCCTCCAGGCCCAGCGATGCCTTTGGGCCACGCACCACTCTTCCTGCTGCGTGGAGGGGTCCGATGCTGTGGTATCAGTGCCTGGAGAAGGGCCGGGCACTGTGTACCTGGCGGCAGCTCCTGGCTGCAGAGGGTCACTGAGCAGCTCCCAGTGTCCTGGGTAAAGTTCACAGCCCACCTGGCTGGCAAGCCCTTCTCCATCACTGTAATATTTGCTTTTTGTTTAAACTGTTCTTTTTTTTCCAGGAAGCGGTTCATGCCCTTGACATTTGAAACACAAACTTGACACCCACTGAGGAGTGACACCAGGACCCCTGGCAGCCCCTTTCACCGTGTCACATCCCCGCTGCACTGTATCACATCCCCACGGCGATGCGTCACATCCCTGAGGCACTATGCTGCAGCCACACGGACTCACTTGGGGACGCTGCTCCTCAGGGACGCCTGGCACTGCTGGGGCCACCACAAAGTCCCAGTGCTGCTCCCATGGAGGGGACACAGAGTGGCACTGCTCCACACCATAGCCCGGCACAGGACCAGAACCCCCCGCTCCCAGCCCAACCCCCCTCCCCCCTCCAGCCGCTGTCAGTGTCAAATCTCTCGGTTAAATAAAACCAGATGCCAGTAACATTTTCCTGAGGTCCCCAGGAGCGCGGTGCCTCCGGGCAGCTCGGCGGCGCTCCGTCGGCACCAGCACTGCGCTCCCCACCGCGGCCCCCGGCTCCGGGCCCCCTCCCCACTGCAGGATGGCTGCGGTTCAGGGCGAGCTCCCACCCGGCCGAGGAGCCTCTCGCCTTCCTGCTGCTGGCAGCGCTCCTGCACCGAGCTGGGCGGCAGAACTCCTTCAAGTGGAGCACAAAGATCTGGGAAAAGCAAATTCCTCAGAGCCAGGAAGGAGACCTGGAGCTCGCGCTGCACCGGCCTTGCACCACCAGCAGCACCACGGGGCTGCAGAGAGAGTGGCACGGGGAGGAAACCCCACCGCTGGGTTTGGGGTGCTGCCTCGGGAGGTCAGGGGTTTCTGCCTGGCCGGAGGACAGGAGCAGACATAAGCAAGGCATTCAGTGTCGCCTTCAATTAGCGGGAGCCACAAATGAGGTTTGTCACATGCTGAGCGTGTGATTCACAGCGCTGCGCTCCAGCAGGAGGAGAGCCCCGAGGCAGCAGCGGAGCCCCGGGATGGCGCCTGCGGGACGGGGACAGCAGCGCCGGCTGCACTGTGAGCCTGGGGTCAGCTCAGGGACCCCATCCACGCCCCGACAGCCCCGGTGACACCGCTGGGACAGGGCAAGAGCAGGTGCTGGCAGCATCCGGTCACTTTTTCCCAGACATAACTATTTACCCATCATTAAGCCGCTCATGGTGTGTGCTGCGGGACGTCCTCACCTCTCCCCAGACGCCACCCGCAGGTCCTGGATGCCCGATGCAGCAGCCCTGGGACACACACCAGGGCTCAGCCAGCACCACGGGGCAGTGCCGTGCCACCAGGGGTGGTGGGGAGGGAGCGATGCAGCTGCAGCCTCTGCCCCGCTGCTCCAGCAGCACTGGGTGCAGATCGCAGGGCAGTGCCCCCCTCCTGCCCCATAAGGTGCCCCAGGCTCAGGGCTCGTGGCCGCCCACTGTCCTTTCCTGCCACCTGCGGCTCTGCCGGCCAGGCACACGATCCCAGGGCCACCCACAGCCCCAGCTCAGCCAAACCAGCGCAGGAAACAAAGGAAAAAGCTGCAACTCCATTTCCTAAAGGCTCTGGGAAAAATATGCTGCGTTACACGGGGCAAAGCCAAAACCAACAGAGTTTGGCAGCCCGGTGCAGCCGTGGGCCAGGGAGTGCAGAAAGCTCCTGCAGGATGTGGGCTGGGCACAGACGGGCAGCGCAGGGGGACCCCCGGCAGCACCGCACCAAGTGCCCACAGCCAACGTCTGTCTGGGGAGGGGCAGTCAGGGGGGACCTCACAAAGGGCCTTTGGCACAGGTGAAGGGACGCAGCAGGGAGATGGGATTCCCCTGCCCTGGGAGCCCCAGGTGATGCTGCACAGGAACCCTGGCAGAGGGCCACCTCTACCCCAATGATGGGGACATGGGGCAGCCGAGCAGGGCTGCAGCCCCAGGGCTCCCCTGCCCCCACTGCCCCACCTGCATGCAGAGCTGTGGCCACGGCCCCACGCTGACCTGCCTGTGAGGGAAGCAGGTGCCCTGCAGCCTCTTTGCTGTTTCCTCCCAGCCGTGCCAGCAGCATCCCAGAGAGTGGAGCACCGGTGTCACCAGTGCACAGCAGGAGCTGCTCTGTCAGCCCCGCTCAGTCGGACCCTGCCCGGCCCAGGAGCTGTGCGGTGCCACTGCCGTGCCAGGACGCACAGATGTGACGCTGTGACACTGCCACGCCACAAGCAGGTGGGGGTTGTCTGCAGGTGCTCCCCTTGCACCCACTGGCAGCACTGCCGTGCCGGGAGCAGGTGAGGACGGCACAGAGGCGACCCAGCCATGAGAATCCATGCAGCCCAGCCCCACTCCCTGCACCTCCAGGCTGCCCATCCTATTGCAGCTCCCCGCCAAGCCCCCCACTCTGCTCTCCCCAACCGACCCCGAACGGCACAAATCCCCGCCGACTCCATCCCGCCCCCCGCCCTACCTGGTGGCTGCAGGCTCTCCTGGATGGCCTCGACGTCGGCCAGGTCGGTGCAGACGCCCTGCCCGTGCATGAGGGTGTGCAGCGGTCGGGGCACTCCGCGGGGCGGATAGCAGCGCAGCCCGGCCCCGCAGCGCGCCGTGTACACCCCGCAGGCGGTGCCCCGGCCGAGCGCGCAGGTCGCGCAGCAGCCGCAGCCCGGCTCCCGCACCAGCTCGGCGCAGCCCTGCGGGGCCTTGCAGCGGGCCAGCCGCTCCTCCGAGCACGGCGGGCACTGGATCGCCTCCTCCCCGCCGCCCCCCGGCCCCGCCGCCGCCGCCGCCGCCGCCGCCGCCAGCAGCAGCACGGCGGCCCCGCACATGGCGGCCCCGCGCCGCTCCGCTCGGCGTCGGGCTGGCGGCGGACGCGGGGCGGCGGCGGCGGCCGCTTTATGCGGCCCCGATGGCCACACCTCCCGCAGCCACCGGGGCCACCGGCGGAGCCGCCCCCGTCACCGCGGGGCTCCGGCAGCGGGCACCGGGAGAGCTCCGCCGCCCCGACCTCCTCGGTGCCGCCCGGGGGTCCCCATCCCGCAGCCCGCGGCCCCTGCACGACCCCCCCCGCACCGTCCCGTGCTGCCCCGCAGCCGTCGCGAGGCCTGTGTGCTGCCCGGCGCTGAGCCACTGGGACGGAATGGGAGGGACTGGGATAACGGGGATGGGGTAGAGCGGGAAGGGATGGACTGGGATGGAGTGGGGTGAATAGGGATGAACTGGGATGGGATGGGATGGAATAAATAAACTGGGACGAGATTGGGATGGTATGGGATGGACTGAGATGGGATGGATTCGGATGTGATGGGATGGACTGAGATGAACCAGGATGGACGGAGATGGAACGGACTGGGACGGATTGGGATGGACCAGAATGCAGTGGGATAGACTGGGATAGACTGGGAGGCTGCACCGTGCAGGACAGCGCTGGAGCTCAGGTCCGAGCACGAGCCCCCGGGCTGCCCCGACCCCCAGCGCCCCGCAGCGCCCAAAGCCGCGAACTGCGGAGCGTTGGGCGGGGGGGGGAGGGCTGCGGGGCGGTGCGGGGAGCACAGGGAGCCACAGTGTGCCGGGCTGCAGCCTTCAGCCCGAGGGCAGGGAACCACAGAACCACAGAACCACAGAATCACAGACCATCCGGAGCTGGAAGGGACCCACAGGGACCACTGAGTCCAACCCTGGCTCCACACAGCAGCACCCAAACCAAGCCCAATGTCTGCTAGTGGTGTCCCAACACTGTGAGCTCAGGCAGCCGTGTTCCCCACCCAACCTGGAAGGTGCAGAACCTTTTCCTGACACCCAACCCAGATCCAGCTTCAGCACTGCCAGGTGAGCACCGCATGCCGGGCACAAGCACGTCTCATGGGGCCCCATTCACCCCCCACAGACCTGGCAGAGCAGTGGGAGCTGTGACAGTGTGCCACCAGCTCAGCCTGGCTCAGAGGCACCAAACATCAGCGCCATTTGTTTCATTTGCCCTCTGCATACACACAGCATGGAGGGAGGTGCAGAGCATCAACAAGAGCCAACTGCGCTCCGTGCCTGCAGCCTGGCTGTGCTCAGAAGGGGCTGAGCCCACCGCAGCCCCCTGCACTCACCTCCCACCCTGCGCTCACTGCAGTGCCAGCTGTGCCACTCCGGCCGCTCCCAGAGCACCTTCCATCCGCGCACCGTGAGCGGGGCAGCACCAGCTGGGGGACAAATGCAAGCAGGGCTGGTGCCCCCCATGCTCCCCAGACCCCTCCTCCCCTCCTAGCAGAGCGGGGGCCCCCATCCCCCAGCCCACAGCCCCTGCCCCGCCTGGCACAGCCACGGGGCACACAGTGGCCGTGACTCGGGGCAGAGGCGCCAGCCTTGACACAGCGTCCGAGCCAGGGCCAAACCCAAACAGGTGCCCGGCCTCGCGGCAGCCGCAGCTCCTTATCAGACCTTGGCAGCACCATGCGCCCGCCGGGGAGGCTGTTGTGTCTGCGGGGCTGGAGGAGCGGGAGCACGGGGAGCAGGGATGTGTGAGCTCTGCAGCCCCAGGGGCTGTTCCTCATCTCTGCCAGGCATGGGGCCTCAGGTCCCCAATTCCAGCACCGTCCTGCCCCATAAAGAAGGCAGGTGCACCCCACTGCAGTGCATCCAGCACCCTGAGATGCTTGGTGCAACAGGGGACCCCCAGCTCTGAGATTCTTTGGGCTCCAGCTCTGGGTCTTTGTCCCACTGTGACACCCAACAGCTCCAAAGCCATCACAGCACCTCAGAGGGGCTGTGGGTTCCAGCAACGCAGTGTTGCAGGGGCAGAAGATGTCTCAGAGAGGGCTGCAGCCCCCCAGCTGAGAGCAGCTTTTCCAGAGAAGGCGGGCTCTGATGGAGCAGGGGGACATGGGCTGCATGCATCCCTGGTGGGATGTTGCTCCCTGCTGTGCCAGTGCCCTGCTCCCAGCCAGCCCCTTCCCGCACTCCCTCATGGTTTTACTCCCATTTCCAGGCAACATCTCCTCCTCCAGACCCCTCGCCCTGACCTGGCTCCCTTCCCAGAGCTCCCATGTGCCCTCACTGCCCCTGCCCCGCACCCTCACAGTGAGCATTCAGCCCCGTGCTGGATGCAGCCCGCAGGGCGGGGATGCTGGGGGGTGAGGGGGCGTGTCAGGGACCACTGTGATAACAGCAGGGGCTGTGCCAGGGCATCAAAAGCAGACGGCACAGACGAGTGGGACGAGCCAGACCCCCCTGTCTTCAGCACCCCGGGACTGCAGCATGAGGCTGGGTACCCCACGCCTCCTCCATGCCCTCTGCATCCTCTCAGTGCTGGCCGGGCTTCTGCCCCATGGCACAGCCCAGTGGTTCTACCCACTGGGCTCTGAAGACACCACTCCAGAGCCCGGCACCAGCCCCGCCACCCCTACGCTGCCCACCCTGGGTGGGGAGGAAGGTAGGTGTGCACCCCAAGCTCCCGGATCCAGTGAGGAGGGGACACTCCCATGCACGGGGAGCAGGGAGCACCTTGCTGCCCACATCCCCATCCTGCAGATGCTGCTGACACAGAGCCCTTGAAGAAGCTGCCGCTGAGCAAACCCCCATTGGGAACGGACTCGAGGAGACGGGAGCCCTCTGCCAGGACCAAGGGCCGGGGCCGTGCCCTGCTGCACACGCGAGCCCAGGTGCCCATCCCTGGCAGGAGCTGTGCCCGAAGCCCCCCATCCCCACCCCGAGCCCCCAGCCCACGCCAGGCCTGCTCTGCATCCTTCCCCTTATCAGCACCCAGCACAGCGCAGCCACAACAGTGCATCCCACACTGGGCTCCATCCTTGGAAATGCTTTCCCCTCTCTGCCCCTTGGAGAGGAGACCCTGGGGCCACTGCACAGCCCGCAGTGCACAGCACCCCCTGAACCCCACCGGCTGCATGCTGAGCTCTGCCCTTCTGCCCTAGCACAACCACCCCACGGCCACCCCGCAGATCTTTGAGGGCAGTGCAGAGGAAGAGGAGTTCCTGCAGATCAAGGTGCGGGGGGTGAGGGAGGGCTGTGGGGGGGGCTGTGGAGCAGCTGGGCACAGGGGGCACGGGGCAGGGATGCAGGGGTCTCACTCTCAGTGCTCATCTCTCCTGCGCAGACCACACCAAAAGGACTGCCCCAGCGTGTGCCCATGGCTCCCGGGCTGGATGTGGCCCTGCAGGTGAGGGGGGGTTGGTGCCGGTGCCCCCCATCCGCCATCCCCACAGCTCACAGCTCGCTCCCCTCCAGATGCACAACGGCTCCAACTGCATCTGCCCTGCGCACCCCGGCCCTCCCGGCCCCAAGGTATGGAGAGGGGTCCTGCAGGGGGCAGGGGGGCTTGGGGATCTGTGGAGAGAGACCCCAGGGCTCTTTTCACCTTTTTCTGCTCTGGATTTGGTTTCTTGCTTCGGAGTGTGCCTTGCAGGGACAGTCCCACTGTCGGGGCAGGAGCCAGGCTCTGTCTTCATCCCAACAGGGAGAGAAAGGCGACCGCGGTTTCCCCGGGGAGCGGGGCCAGCCAGGGCTGTCTGGGGAGAGAGGGAGGACAGGCAGCCCGGGGCCGCCAGGTCACCAGGGGCCTCGGGGCCCCCCTGGACCACCGGGACCTCCAGGGCCACCAGGACCACCGGGTGCTGGGGGAGCCAGGAGTCCACCTGCACCCGCAGCGGTCTCCAAAGAATCAGAGAGAGAGGTGAGAGGTGGAGAGGGGGCATCTGGGGTGGGTGACACAGGTGGGTGATGGAGGGACGGGGGATGATGCCGGGATGGATGGGCAGTTTTGGAGCTGCTGTGGGGTCCATCCCCAGCTGGACCTTCTGGGATTGGCAGGGCAGGGACACAGAGCTGCAGAGGTGGGTAGGGGGCCCACGGGACGTGATGCTGCCATTCACCAATGCCACTCTCTCCTCTCTCCCTCCACCCTGACAGCTGGGAGCAGCCAGCCCCAACGGGAAGCCAGGACCCCCTGGCGCCCCAGGGCTTCCTGGCCCCCCCGGCCCCCCAGGCTACCCAGGTCATGAAGGCACTCCAGGGCTTCCTGGGCGGGAGGGGCAGCCTGGCCCCCCCGGACCACCAGGGGCCGTGGGACCGCCTGGGTTCCCAGGGAATGAAGGAGCTCCAGGATCCCCAGGCTTGGCTGGGCCCGATGGCCCCCCAGGGGCACCGGGACTCCCAGGCAAACAGGGACCCCCTGGGGCACCTGGGCATAAAGGACCCCCCGGCCCCCCAGGACCCGCGTCATTCCCTGGCAAACCAGGACTCCGAGGGGAGCCGGGATTCCCAGGATTAAAGGTAAGGAGGGGTCTCAGAGGGGGTTCCAGACTTTCCACCACAGACCCCAGGGGATGGGATGGGGCAGCAGGTTTCACCCAGCTCCATGCTCTGCTGCTGCGAAGCCCTGGGGAGACATGGGCCCCACACTCATGGCCCCATGTGCTGCATCCCGGCAGGGTGAGAAGGGTGAGCAAGGGCTGCCAGGCATGCCAGGGAGCCCTGGCCGCACCGGGGAGATGGGAGCCCCAGGGATGCCCGGTCCTATGGGACCACCGGGGCCACCAGGGGACTACAGGGTGAGTACAGGGCTGGGGGTGCTTAGGGTGGTCACAGTGCCCAGCGCTCAACCTGCACATCCCCTCCTCCCAGTGTGAACCACGCCATGCTGGGCACCATGGAGCCACTGGGCACCACGGAGCAGCTGGGCCACCGGGTCCCAAGGTGAGCAGGGCAGCAGGCACTGGTTTGGGGTGCTCGTAGGGGCTGGGATCACCTGCATCAGGGTGCTTATGGGACTGCTCTGCTTTTTCCAGGGTGAAAAGGGTGATCCAGGAGAGCGGGTTTGTATGGGGTGTTGCAGGGGGGAGCTGGTGGGGTATGGGGGTGGGTGAGTTGCACCATCCCCTGCAGCACATGCACACTGCACACCCAACATGTGCCCTTCCCCCCCACCCTCACCCTGCCTCACTGTGACCCCCAGGGGTGCTGCTATGGGGAGCCCGGCTGCAAACCAGGCCACCTCCCGTTCCCCAGCCCTGGCAGCCAGCCCAGCGCCTGGTACCAACCGGTGAGTCCTGGGCTGGGGGTGGCAGGGGGGAGGTGGCAAGAGGAACTCAGCCTCCATCTGCTCGTGTTCCCTTTGCAGCACAGCAAGGAGGAGCCGGATATCTACGGAGCAATCATTCCCCACGTGAGAGATTGCAGCCAGCGTGATGTGGAGCCGCCCACCCCAGAAGCAGCACCAAACCACCCTAAATCTCCACACTGCTCTTCCTACAGGGTCCCCGAGGTCCCCCCGGTCCGCCCGGTCCCCCTGGTCCCCCCGGAGCACCAGGACTCCTCTACCTCAATGTAAGGACCTGCACAGACAGCACACACCTCTGTGCCGCAGTGCACACGTGTGAGCGTGCAGTGTGAGGTTCTCCCCGTGCATCCTCCTGTTTCTGCTCACAGCGGGTGTACCCCCTGCGCGGCCAGCAGCCCTGCAAGCAGCCGGTAAGCTTGCTGTCCCCTCCCTGCGAGCTGTCACCGCTGTGCACCTGTGTCCCAGCAGCAGTAATGGCCCGTTTGCATTCACAGGCAGCGGCCAATGCACCCTGGGCAGTGGGTAAGGGGCTCTCTGGGTATTTGGGTGAACTCCTGCCTCCTTGGAAGCACCTTTTGCAAAACTTCGTGCCCTTGCATCAGGGTTGTCCTGGTGTCCCCATGGTGTTCGGGTGCCTTGTGACCCCAACCCTACCCCTAAAGCCAACCCCAACCCAACCCCAGTCCTACCTTTAACCCAAACCCTCCTCAGCTTCTCCAGATGCTGATGTTCCCCACCCAGAGCCGCTGGAGCCCAGTGCCGACCTCCGGGTGCGTGGGGGGCTGTGCCCATGGGTAACCCCAATGTGTAGGCAGCTCCCCATGGGCAGGGGGGGTCAGCTGAGCCTTGACCCCCCTCCGTGTCCCTCCCAGCGCCAGACGTGGGTGTTCAGGTCTAAGGAGCTGATGCTGAGGTCTGGCAGCTCTGTCCCCGAGGGCAGCCTGGTCTACGTGCAGGAGGGGAGCAACGCCTTCCTGCGCACCCCCCGGGGCTGGAGCAGGCTGCTGGTACCGTGCTGGGAATGGGGGAGGGAGGGGGCCACAATGTGGCTGGCCCCCCCTAACTGCTCTTCTGCAGCTGGAGGACTCGGAGTCGCTCTTCGTGGGTGATGACCCCTCCGCCTCCACGCCGCAGTACCAGGTGAGGCAAAGGGACAGACCCCCGTGGGGGGGTGCACCCCTGGGACTGCCCTCCCATCTCTGTGCAGGAGGCGAAGCAGGCGCAGACGCAAGGTCCCAACACAGAGCCACCCTTGGGGGCCCGGGCAGACTCACCGGTGAGCAGAGGGATGGAGGTGGCACCAGGAGACCCCGGGTGGCAGTGGGATGAGGAGGGGGATGCACCCTGGGCACTGAGACTGCTGTCCCCAGTGTCCCCACTATTGCAGGTCCTGAAGGAGGATGGAGCTGGGCTGCCCAGCATCCTGCCGACTACCACCGTCCCCAGGATGCCCTCTGTAAGCGTTGCCCCATTTCCTGGCCCCTTCCAACCCCACGATGCCCGCCCCCCCCCCCCGTGTGTCCGTGGGTCTGTGTAGACCTCGCTGTCTGACCCAGGGGGCTGCAGTGCCACGTGGGGTGCGGGATGACGGCACGTACCCCGGCAGCTCCGGCCCCCCATGCGCTGCCACCCGCTGTCCCCGTAGCTCCGTCTGGTGGCCCTGAACGTGCCCCTCTCCGGGGACATGAGCGGCATCCGCGGCGCCGACCTGCAGTGCTACCGGCAATCACAGGAGGCTCGGCTCTACGGCACCTTCCGGGCGTTCCTGTCGGCCCCCAGCCAGGACCTGGCCTCCATCGTCAAGAGGACGGACAGGACCCTCCCCATCGTCAACCTGAAGGCAGGCGGCCCCATCCCCGAGGACTCAGCGTGTCCCCCCGGGAAGCACGGGCTCTCCGCGTGTTTTCCGATACGAACCCAGAGCCATTGCAATGGGGACAAGGGGCTTTGGGGGCACTTGCTCCCCACCCGCAGCTCAGTGCCACCCCACGTCCCCAGGGCCAGCTGCTGGCTCGCTCCTGGAGCTCCCTCCTGCAGAGCCAGGCTGGAGCCGCCCCGCGGAGCCCCATCTACACCTTCAATGGGCGCAACGTGCTGACGGACGCCCTCTGGTGAGTCCCGGCCCCGCACGTCCACGGCATCACGCGAAGGTGCAAAGGGTGGGAGGACGGGGAGGGCTCCCCGGGGTTCCCCATCATCCCGTTGCCGCTCGCAGGCCCCGCAGGCTGGCATGGCACGGATCCACGCCGCGGGGCGGCCACGCTCAGCGCCGGGACTGCCAGGGCTGGCGGAGCTCCGGCCCCGGGGACGGCCTGGCGGCCCCGCTGGGTCAGGGCAGGCTGCTGGCCGGGCGGCGGCACAACTGCTCCGAGGCGCTGGTCGTGCTGTGCGTGGAGGTCGCCTTCCCGTACCGACACATGTGGTGACGGCCCCGAGCCCCGGGAGCGGGCAGGGAACAACGGGAGGACGTCCGTCCCGTCCCGTCCCCGCGCACAGCCAGCCCCGCACCTCCGGCACCGCCCCGTTCGCGTTTCCCTCGGAATAAAAGATGAGAAAAAGCTGGCGTTCGGACCAATGTTCGGCTTCCCTTTATTGGAAGGGAACCTCTAAGGGAGGGACCTGGTTTGGGATGCCACCAGCTGCACGGAGGGACGAACCCCGTGAGGCCGGGATACGGCGACAGCGCGGCGCTGGGATGCCGCTGCGGGGCTGCGGACGTTGCGATGGGGCTGAGGATGGGGGAAGGGGCTGCGGGGGGGGGGGGGGAGCGCCGCGGGGTCACAGCGCAGCTCCGCTCCTACAGCGGCCGGGGCGGCAGCACCGTGCCGGCGTGGGCAGCGCGATGCGTGCGGCGAAGGCAGCGGCCCCGGGGCCACGGGCAGGCAGGGCAGCGCTGCGCAGGGCGGCCGTCCTGAGCGCCCCCCGCGGGGGTTGCTGCGGGGCACAGCGGCTCAGCGCCTCTTTGAGGCGGGCCAGCGAGTCCCAGCGCTGCCCGGCGGAGCCCAGCGCGCCCGCCGTCCCCATCCGAGCCGCTCCGTCGGTCCTACGGCCTCCGCCCCGTCCTTCGAACAACAACGACTGAGCATGCGCACGGATCCGGCCGCGCAGGGCCCTCCCTTCTCGCTTCTCTATTGGTCTCCGGCTCTGCCCATCAAGCAGCCGCCCCTCCTGATTGGCTGGTTTTGAAAGAGCGGAGCGCCTCGCGGCCGGCTAGAAGGAGGCGAGGGCGGGCTCTACGTCCCGTCGCCCTTCAGCGATTGGCGGCTTTCAGGGGGCGGCGCGCGGGGATTGGCGGAGCGTTTCGGCGGGCCCGGCGGAGGTTTGAAACGCGCGGCGCCGTTACCGGCCGCCATCGCTCCGCTCAGCGCCCCGCCGCCATGGAGCTCCCGGACTCCCCGGCGCCGCTCCGGGTGCGTGCGGGACCGCCGCCCCCCGCCTCCCCCTCCCCGCCCCTCGCTGCCCGCGGTCCCCGGGCCCCCCGTCCCTCCCCGGCCCCGCTCAGCTCCGCTCTCTCCCGCGCAGCCCCTGCACGACAACCCCCGCCTGCCCGCGGCCGATGGCGCCCAGAAGCGGCTCTCCGTGGAGCGCATCTACCAGAAGAAGTCGCAGCTGGAGCACATCCTGCTGCGGCCCGACACCTACATCGGCTCCGTGGAGACCGTCACGCAGGTGGGTGCGGGGCCGGGCCGGGCGCTGCCGGCGGGGCCCGGTGTGAGTGCTGTCGTATCGTCCTCCTTTTCAGCAAATGTGGGTGTTCGACGAGGAGCTGGGCCTCAACTGCAGGGAGGTGACCTTCGTGCCCGGCCTGTACAAGATCTTCGACGAGATTCTGGGTGAGTGCCGCCCGCAGGGAGCCCCGCGCAGCACGGCTGTGTCACCAAGCCCCTTCAAACCCTCGGTTTTCCTTTTAATGCGATTTTGTGGCGTCCTTCCTCGTAACTCGCCAGACGTCTGCCTCCCAAGGAGATACTGGGCGGCACTGCGTTGGGTTTTTGCAGTTGTTCTACTGAAAACTCCGCGCGATTCGCACCTGTTGTTACATAGAGTCACCAAGGTTGGAAAAGACCTAAAAGATCATCCAGTCCAACCGCTCACCTATTACTAACAGCTCCCACTAAACCACGTCCCTCAACACCACATCCAGTTCTTTCCTTGAACACCCCCAGGGTCGGTGACTCCACCACCTCCCTGGGCAGCCCATTCCAGTGCCTGACCACCTTTCTGAAAAGTAATACTTCCTCATGTCCAGCTTGACTCTCCCCTGCCATAGCTTGAAACCATTCTCTCTGGTCCTAAAACCATTCCCTCTGGTCCTAAAGGTTATGTCTTTTGTCTTGCTTGAGAATACGCTCTGATAAAAATCACCTTTCCCTTCCAGTTAATGCTGCGGACAACAAGCAGAGGGATAAAAGCATGTCCTGCATCAAAGTTACAATCGATCCGTGAGTGCTGCTTCTGTGCAATGCCTCCCCACTCAGCTGGCTCGCTCCCTCGCTGCTCTCATACATCAGTGGGTGCTGCAGAGCTCCGTGCCAAGGCCTATTCGTGTTAAACCCACCGTGGTTCATGGGCTGCGAAAGCCTCTTTCCTTGCGTGCTTTCTCGGTCTGCTGCAGAGCACAGGCTGCTGAGATGCCACGTTGTGGTTGTTGCAATTGTGGCGAATTCCACCACTGAACACATGCTTTGTGGTGGTCCATTTTATTGGTGCTCTCTGCAGTCTGAAACTGGAGGGCTTTTTGTAGACTTGCCCTCCCTCTGCTGGCTGCTGCCGCACTTGCTGAACAGAAATCTGTTCTTGATGAAATGGTGGCCTTTCCCTGGAGATCCTGTGTGTTTGTTCCAGAGCTCAGCCATCTGCAGCCTTACAAACGCGCTTTCCCCCTCCTCCAGAGAGAATAACACCATCAGTGTGTGGAACAATGGGAAAGGCATTCCAGTCGTTGAACATAAAGTGGAAAAGGTCTATGTGCCAGCACTCATCTTTGGACAGCTGCTAACCTCCAGCAACTATGATGATGATGAAAAGAAAGTCACAGGTAGGGAACACTGCACTACGTGCAAACATACCTGGGCAGCCTGATGAGTGTGCTCTGTGAACTGAAGTACCTAGTGTAAGTAAGTGGTGTTAATTAAATATGGTTTTATAGTGGCTGCAGAGTTTGTGGGACAGTGTTTATTGTTAGTCATACTTGGTGCTGGAGTGAATGAGCTCTTGTTAGTCTGGAGTTGTCTCTGGTGGTTTTGAGCACAACACAAACATGTTTTCCTCCTAAATCCAGGTGGGCGAAATGGTTATGGAGCCAAACTGTGCAACATATTCAGCACCAAATTTACTGTGGAGACTGCGTGTCGTGAATACAAAAAGTTGTTCAAGCAGGTATGGACGCTTCTCATTTCAGTGAGGTTGTACCTGAGATTTGCAAATTAGACTTGAGTTTTTCCTATATAAACCTAGGTGTCCTTGATGTGACTGGAATAAACCCGGTCAACAGCTACTGTACAACTATGATTCAGACAAATAATGAGATCAGCAGACATAATCAGAATCTAGTTTTTAAGCAGTGCTTTTTTCCTTAAAGTATTTAAAACTCCGAAGTCAGCTTGCTGCTGTTAGGAACTATGCTGGTTTGGTTTCTTGTGTTTGTTGCACTCTCAACTCACAAAAACTCATCTTCTCAGACCTGGACAGACAACATGGGGAAGGCCGGTGAAATGAAGCTGAAGCATTTTGATGGAGAAGATTACACGTGTGTCACTTTCCAACCTGATCTGTCGAAATTCAAAATGACGACTCTCGACAAGGACATCGTGGCTCTGATGTCTCGAAGAGCGTATGATATTGCTGGATCCACAAAGGATGTCAAAGTTTTCCTGAATGGGAAGAGGCTGCCTGTAAGTGAGCATTTAAATGGGACAGGAACATCTGTATTTCTCATGACATTTAACCAGTGAGATTTTGTTGAAGCAATTTATGCCATTACACATAATAAAGTGAAAGCTTGCCAAGCAGTTTTTCCTACCAGCCTTTCAGGAGGATGTGCATTAAGTATTTATAGGAGCTGCTACAAATGAGTTGTCTGCTTTGTAGGTGAAAGGATTCCGCAGTTACGTGGACCTCTATCTGAAGGACAAAGTGGATGAGACTGGAAATGCACTTAAGGTCATTCATGAGGAAGTGAATTCCAGGTGGGAAGTGTGCTTGACTTTAAGTGAAAAAGGCTTCCAGCAAGTTAGCTTTGTCAACAGCATTGCCACCACAAAGGTAATTCTTCCGCTCCTATAGTCACGTTCACTTCATATTTGTTACTGGCACTGTTTTGTTTCACTGGAGTCACCTCGAGTTCTTTGCTTGTTTTCCCCTAGGGTGGCAGGCACGTTGATTACATAGCTGACCAGATTGTTACTAAACTCATTGATGTTGTGAAAAAGAAGAACAAAAACGGAGTTGGAGTGAAACCGTTTCAGGTACGATGTCAGAATTTCCAATTAAGGAAGCCTCATATATATTCCATTTTAAGCCAACAAACCATATTCTCTCTGCTTAGGTGAAGCAATCAGAGTGCTCTGAGTCAGTAAGGAAGCATTACAGCTCAGTAGCCTTTAGATTTTTATTTAGTAGGAGGGCTGCTGATGTCTTGACATCCCAAATCACAAAACTCTCATCAGCTGTCCTAAATTCTGCCAAAAGACATCTAGGAAAGTTCCAAAAACAAACAGCAATAATTGAACTTGTTTTCCTCGCTGTGTGATACTGACAGGTGAATCTCAGAAAGAAGACACTGCTGTTACAGGGAGTGGAGCCCGTGCAGTTTGTAATGCTTGTCTTATTTACCTGCAGGTGAAGAACCACATGTGGATTTTTGTGAATTCCTTGATTGAAAACCCAACCTTTGACTCTCAGACTAAAGAGAACATGACTCTGCAGGCAAAGAGCTTTGGCTCAACATGTAAACTGAGTGAGAAATTTATCAAGGGTGTAAGTATCGGTGTGCGTGGATAATCAGCGTGTCTGTGAAACTGCAACTTATGCTTAGCATGGCAAATACATTGCCTACAAAGTCATGAATTAAAGGAAAACGTTATAACTTGAAATTAAAGCTTTTCCCACGGTTGATTTTGTTCTGTAATTTTGTTTGGGCATTGCAGGCAGTTGGCTGTGGCATTGTTGAAAGTATCCTAAACTGGGTAAAATTTAAAGCTCAGACCCAGCTGAATAAGAAGTGTTCAGCTGTGAAGCACACCAAGATTAAGGGCGTTCCTAAACTGGATGATGCCAATGATGCTGGTAAGTATTTTGCGTCCTTTGTAGCCAGTTTGTTCAAAAACAGATAACATTTGCTCACTAGACAAACGAAACAACCATCTTCTAAAGAAAATGACAGCTTGTGCTCATTTTACATTGCAGTATTCGCAATGCAACCAGACCTGTATGTTTTACGTGTTGTCTCATGCAACTTGTGGTATGCTAACCTTGACTTCACTTCTTAATTTGAAGATTGGGTTTTTGTTTTTTGTTTTTCAGGCAGCAAGAATTCAATAGATTGTACACTCATCCTGACCGAGGGAGACTCAGCCAAAACGTTGGCTGTCTCTGGGTTAGGAGTGGTTGGTAGAGACAAATATGGAGTATTTCCCCTTCGTGGGAAAATGCTCAACGTCAGGGAAGCTTCTCATAAGCAGGTTAGTGGGAAGACCTTAACAGCCTGTGCTGGGAGCTGGGGCCTGTTTTGTGTCATGCAGGGTGTTTTTAACTGAGTCAGTACAGCTTGAGGGCTTTTGATACTGTAACTCGTAAAGGTAGGGGTCTAGTCACCTTCAGCTTGTCTTTCTGATTAAGCAGGAATACTGAGCAAATCTTGTGCAGTGCTTTGCCTGGAGGGATAGCATTTGTGCTATGGGCTAGGAGATGTTTGGAATTACCTTGAAAAATGTAAAGATTAGACATTGGATTAGAATTAATAAAATGCTCTGAACAGATGAGACTCTGGAAAGGCAGAGCACAGTTAGAGCTATACACCTGATGGATATTTTTGCTGTTTTGAGTCTGATAAAAAAGTTTGTATTCCTTGTGATCTTTTCCAGATAATGGAAAATGCTGAAATCAACAACATCATCAAGATTGTGGGTTTACAGTATAAGAAGAACTACGAAGATCGAGAATCTTTAAAGAGTCTTCGCTACGGGAAGATCATGATCATGACAGATCAGGTTAGGCTCTCTAAAATTCAAAACTGGGAGAAGAAAAAGTGCTGGGATACAGAGGAAAGAGGAGAATGCCACCTTTCTGCTGCTGTCATGCCTAATTTTCTGTATTCATCTCTCTATCATTCTGTATTTCAGTGGGTCATGACGTGTTTTCAGATAGGAAAGATAGAGGGGGGGTGACATTACCAAGTTGCTACCTACTGTTTTTGCAGTCTGCTGATACAGAGTCCTTCATACATTCATTCACCTCAAATGTGCCTCTTCTTTCTGTTAACTTTCAGTACTCAAAGCGTGGCCGCTTCTTTGGAACTGAAAGTTAATGGCTTTAATTCACTGGATTTTTGTGCATCCTCTTTATTAAACTAACAACTGGCTCTGCCATGGGGTTAAACCATCCCTGGTTAAATTTATACTTCTCTCCAAAATAAAACCACAAAACAGGATCAAGATGGATCTCATATCAAAGGTTTGCTGATTAACTTCATCCATCACAACTGGCCTTCTCTTCTAAGACACAACTTCTTGGAGGAATTTATTACCCCTATCATAAAGGTAAGGGCTGAGGAGGTAGAAAGGTGAAGGAATAGGAACCTGTTGGTCCAAGTCTGCCTCGCATTTCACAATTAACACCTTTGTTCATTATAGGCCTCTAAAAACAAAGAAGAAATTGCGTTCTATAGCATTCCTGAGTTTGAAGAATGGAAAAACAGTACACAGAACTACAACTCATGGAAAATCAAGTACTACAAAGGTTTGTAGAAAATCTAATATGGTGAAGGCAAATAAGAATGTTCGTTATTAAATTTAGTTAGTCCAGCTTCTGCAGAAAGGGTTTGGAGTAGGTGGCCTCCAAAATTCACTTCCATCCTAAACTATTCAGGGTTGCTGCATGCTGATAAGCAAGCTGCCAGATGCAGAACAATGGCTGGATGGTGAGGAATCTTTTCCAGTTTGTAGGTGTTGGTTCAAGACATGTATAGAAGTTCCAGACAACAATCTAAAAGTGCCATTGCTGAGCTGTCTTTAATTCCCACACCTTCTGTGATACCTTACATCCCATTAAATAAAAACATCTTTATGCTGTACACTTATATGATGTATTAGAGAAATTAGACACAGTAATGCCTTCCTTTGAAGTGCAACTTAATTTAAGCAAGAAGTTAGAATTGACTAGTAGTGGTTCTGCAGGTTTGGGTACCAGCACATCGAAGGAGGCAAAGGAATACTTTGCAGATATGGCTAGACATCGAATTGGCTTCAAGTACTCTGGTCCTGAAGATGATGCTGCCATCACCCTGGTAACTTACACTTGACTTAATTGCTGATTTACTACCTTTGGTATTTTGCTGCTTGTTTTCTCTAAAAATGCTCTCAGAGGCCTTTGGGCTTGAGATGGTCTCTTTGTTACCAAGGCTACAGCCTCAGTTTAACCAGTAGAAGCAAATCTGTCCACAGAGCTCAGGCCAAGAGCACCCTTTCAGTGATGGCTTTTAAATATAGCTCAGAACAAACTAACCACTACAAACCAATTGACATTTTCAGACGTAATAATAAATATTCCTTCAACATTATTCTGTGTGTTCTGCTGCAGTTTTCTCTGAGCCAAACCTCTCTGTTCTCCTCTAGATTTTTTTTCTCCTGAAATGGTTCACCAGAGGATTTAAAACAGTCCTCACTTCTGTGAACTCCACCACCCTAAGGAGGCATTGGCTCTCATCTATTCTCACCTATTAGACAATACCAAAAACTAAGCTTTTTTTTATCCTCCAAAGTATTAATTAACAAGGAAATCTAATTCAGTTTTCTGTTTTTCTGTTAAAATTTCATACAGTTAAACCCGGCTGCTGTGTCTCTTACAGACTGGTGGAAATTCAATATATTCAGCTCCAAGAATCTGTTACTGCACTTCTAGGCTCCTAAGTCAGCCTGCTTACCGTGTTCTTCTCCTGCTGAAACTCCTCCTGTGTGCTTTCCTTTCCTGTATGTTGCAGTAGGGCACAGAGTGTCCCAGAACTGAGTTATTTCTCATTTTGCAACACAGGCCTTTAGTAAGAAGAAGGTAGAAGAGCGAAAGGAATGGCTGACTAATTTCATGGAGGATCGAAGGCAGCGGAAGCTGCAAGGCCTGCCAGAGGTAAAAGGTTTATGTATACAAAGGAATTTGGTTTCCTGTCTCCCTGTTCTCAGTTCAATTCTGACAAGCTAGGGCTGCATGCAATGCAGTCACTGGGTTACAGGACAGATATATAATGGTTTGGGATTTTGCAGATTTGCTTCTCCTTTTTGCATTGTATTAGTATAACCTCAGAGTCAATCATTCTTTATATAGAACCTTCTATATTGGTTCTGTTCTTAGTGTAAATTTTACCTTTAGTGTTGTTTTCATTTCTAACTCTTTCAAATTACTTTATTCAAAAGGGAAATGACAACTTGAGCAGAACTAGGTGAACATGCTTCAGGGGAAGCATCATTTTGTTCTTCCGTGATGAGGATGTCATCACTTGAACTGTGTTTACCTATAGTCTTACCAGGAGCCTCCATTTTAGTGAAACTAGCCAAGTGTGAGCTAAGAAACAGGTTAAGCCTTGTTAAAATTAAAGCGCTCTTGCATTTGTTTTTCTTAGGACTATCTGTATGGGAAAGATACTAATTACCTGACATACAACGACTTCATCAACAAGGAGTTGGTCCTGTTCTCAAACTCAGATAATGAAAGATCGATCCCATCTCTGGTTGATGGTAAGTTATTTCACGGCAGTGATTCCATGTAGGGCTTTCCCAGAACCTACCGAGGGGGTGATTTGGTACGTCCTGCCAGAAGTGGGAACTCGGTGAGTTTTCAGGGTTAGTGTTCTAAACTCCAATTTCTACCTTCCAAGTTTTTTTAACCTTTGGCTTAAATGTCTTTCCTGCTCTGTGCTTAACACTGGTGGTGCAGAATCTTTAGGTCTCTAAGTTACTGTTAGTTCTAGAGAGCAGAAGCTAAGTGGAACATTGTACGTTAAAAACACGAGGTCTTTTTTTTTTCTGTGCAGGTTTGAAGCCAGGCCAGAGGAAAGTTCTGTTCACGTGTTTCAAAAGAAACGACAAACGGGAGGTGAAGGTTGCTCAGCTGGCTGGTTCTGTAGCTGAAATGTCCTCGTACCATCACGGCGAGGTAAGAGCCTGTTCTCCCTGTGCAAAATGCTTTAAAGAAAAGCAAAAATACTTCAATTTCACGAGATGGGCCGCTCTGCCTGTCTTACCTACACCTCATGGGATGTGTTTTGTTAAGAAAGCGGAACGAGAAAAACCTGCTCTATTTGTGATGGATTTGGGAGGACATCTTTTATGAGCCAAATTTATCTTCTATATTGGATCTGTTCTTAGTGTAAATTTTACCTTTAGTGTTGTCCTTTCAGTGAAGAATTATGCTTTTTTTACTGAACCTTGTGTCTTGCAGGCATCGCTGATGATGACAATCATAAACCTAGCTCAGAACTTTGTGGGCAGTAACAACCTCAACCTGCTGCAGCCCATCGGTCAGTTTGGCACAAGGCTGCATGGTGGGAAGGACTCTGCAAGCCCTCGATACATCTTCACAATGCTAAGGTTGGCATTAAAGTGATCTTACAGTCTTAAGTGTTTTCAGCATTGTTACTCGATTTAACAGCATTTAAAATGAAAAGTAATGTTTTCCCTTAAGGTCTCTAAAACTGCACCATTTGAATAAAAAAGATCAGCCACAATTTGTGGGACTTGGATTCTAGATCCAGATGTGTAAACTTGATTTGCTGTCCTACATATCCGATAGGAATAGCATGGAATGCAGAAATGAGAGCAAAACCAATGTGGGGGGACTTTTGGGTAGGATAAGAAAAGAACTTGAATTGAGAGAGTTGTGTTGTAGTTTCTTAAAGTACAGTGTGGTGTCTCAATTACACAAAGTACAAACTTTTGGGGTTGCACAGTGTGACAAGTAGGGGCTGATGAGACTGCTCAAGATGCAGCTCTCGTTTGAGTGTTACCCCAGAAGTCTGGTTTCCTCACAAACACCCAGACTGGTTCATATGGAAAAAAACAAGCCGTGATTTGTTTGTTTGATCTGACTTTGGTTGTTCGTTTTACGTTGCAGGCATTGTTGTGTAATGAGAATTTGGGCTGATGTTCCCTTTTCTCTTGTAGCCCACTAGCACGGTTGCTGTTCCCACCAGTGGACGACAATGTCCTGAGGTTCCTCTATGATGACAACCAACGTGTGGAGCCGGAGTGGTACATGCCTATAATTCCCATGGTGCTGATAAACGGGGCAGAAGGGATTGGCACTGGCTGGTCCTGTAAGATCCCCAACTTTGATATCAGGGAGACTGTGAATAACATCCGTCGTCTGCTGGATGGAAATGAGCCATTGCCAATGGTAAATAATGTATTTAAGAAATGATATCTCCTTTGTTGGTTTATTCAGCGTATACTGAAGCATATGATGCCTTTTTTTTGAGTGCTTGTAATCCAGTGTTTTCTTTTCTGCTTAGCTTCCCAGCTACAAGAATTTCAAAGGCACAATAGATGAGCTTGGGCCTAACCAGTATGTGATAAGTGGTGAAGTGTCTATCCTTGATTCCACGACCATTGAAATCACTGAGCTGCCTGTCAGAACATGGACACAGGTAACAAATGCTGAATTTGCCCTGTAAAGTAAAAAGTGATTATTAGTGTTTTCTGGCTTTTCATCTCCGTGGACCAGCGGTCTGACTTTGATTCTTTTCTCAGACCTACAAAGAGCAAGTTCTGGAGCCGATGCTAAATGGGACTGAGAAGACCCCCCCACTGATCACAGACTATAAAGAATATCACACTGACACCACAGTGAAGTTTGTAGTGAAGATGAGTGAGGAAAAACTAGCTGAAGCTGAAGCAGTGGGGTTGCATAAGGTCTTCAAACTCCAAACAAATCTAACGTGCAACTCTATGGTATGTAATAGATTTTGCTGAAGAGAGTTCTTGGTTTACTCAGTCTATGTGTACAGCTGCAGTTCCTGCTTCTCATGAAAATATTCTTTTTCAGCAACCTTTTGACTTGGGGTTTCCTGATATTACTGGTTTTAAGCCAGCTTTCTAAATTCACCTTTAAAAGAGACTGACTTGGCAGTGGGTCCCATGTGGGGTGGATTTGCCTGTAGGTGTCAAAGTGATCTGAAATCTCACAGTATCCTTTGCTGTGCCAAGGCCACACCTCTGAATGTCCAGATCCTACAGTGTGTGGTGTTTGATGCAAGAAACGGATCCAACAGATAGCTTTAAGATTCAAGTAACATTAGCTCTACTATGTTTTTAAGTACTTAGAAGTTCTAAAATTATCTCTGCTGCTGTGCTTGCAAGCTGAAATAATTTCTGAAACAACACTGAGGTTTAAAATTGGTTGGTTAATAAGTCAACTGTAGGATCACATCTGTGTTACATCTAACTTGGCAGTGGTTTTGAAAATCAGTTTTACAGTCATAGCACCCGTGTTCTTTTATCTAGGTTCTTTTTGACCATGTTGGCTTTCTGAAGAAGTACGAGTCTCCCCAGGATATCCTTAAAGAGTTCTTTGAACTCAGGCTCCGGTACTACGGTTTGAGGAAAGAATGGCTGATTGGGATGCTAGGAGCTGAGTCTGCAAAGCTGAGCAACCAGGCTCGATTCATCCTGGAGAAAATAGATGGCAAAATTGTGATTGGTACGTGCTGCTCTTTGGCTTTTGAAACTGGGAGAACTGGGTGCTCTCTCGAGCTCTGTCAGCGCCCTCTCAGCCCCAGTCTGGTTTTTCACAAAACACACCAGAGCTTATCTTTCTGTTCTCGTAACATATAAGAGGAAAATGCTTCACAGAACATCCTTCTTCTGCAGTGTTATGCACGTATAAATTAAAACAGCTTTCCTATTGTGTATTTGACACTACTTTAAAAGTATAAATGTAGGAAAAAAGTACTGGTGGGGGGCTGGAAAGGGTTTCCAGTTTGTTTGGGTTTTCTGTTCAAATGAATTCTTAGGAGCCTGTATCTTTTCTGCGTTATCTTTGTGAAACTGCAAAATATTCCAAATCATGTTCTCACTGAAGTGGAGTTTCAAAGTTAGAAAACAGCCAAGCTCACAGCATCTGAGCATCATGAGCTAGAAAAAGAAACAGATCTTTGTTTGCAGCATTTGAACTTCTCAGTCAGCTCCAGCTCAGTCTACAAGGCAGTCTGTATTTCACTTGCATGTATGGAGAGCACAGCTGGACAAAGGGTCATGAGATGCTCTGTGGTTTGTGTCTGAAGGCCACCTGGTGATCCTGCAGTCTGTGTCTGTTTGACTCGAGAAGGGAAATAATTCCCTTGAAATGCATTTCCTTGGGTTGTTGCAATAAGCAGTTCCTAGGCTGACAGAGCTGGTTTCATTTGTATTTGTGTCTCGTGGATGATTGCTTCTGCAACATTAAAAAGGAAAAAAATCCAGCTGAAGCATTTGCATTGGTTGGTACATTTATAGAATAAATTTCCCAAGTGATGCCTGATGAGGCTCATGCTATACTGAAGCCTTGAAGTCACATCAGGGCTTTTTCCCCCACCTGCCTATTATCATAAAACCATTCTGATACCATCACACTTCCTTCCCCCCCCCAAATTCAGACTCTATTTAGGGCAGGGGAAATGCATGTATGGAAATGAAGGAGCAAATGTTTAAAGTGCTCCAGCAGGTGTTCCTGACAGGCCTGGGAGAAATGCTGAGCTAACAAACCACCTCCTAAATAGCAATTTTTGGATGTTATTTTAAGATCTGCCACGTGTCCCAGCTCCAATTAGGAAAGGCTGTTTTAGAACTATATAGGATGCTGAACTGTTTTAACCACTGGAGTCAAAATGTAAAGGTCATTTGTCTTTCCTAACAGGGACTGTAGTGGTCACTAACTGGCAATTCTGAAATGTCTGTTTACAGAAAACAAGCCCAAGAAAGAACTGATTCAAGTTCTTATCCAAAGAGGATATGAATCGGATCCAGTGAAGGCCTGGAAGGAATTGCAAAACAAGGTAATACTTCAGTCATCAATTCATTATCAGTTCATAGGAAGAAGCACAAGTTGCTTTGCCATTTGGAGAATTCAGGAGCTTGTGTATCTGATAGGGAAAGTGAGACAAAAAAACGTTTAGTCTGTCATTCAGAAGGCACTGAGACAGAGTGGTGACACTGATCCAGAAGAGGCAAAGTCCTCTGCTTCCATTTCCAGTGCTTTTTAAGGGCTCTGCTCTTCCAGTGTGACACAGTTGTTGTAAAAGGGCAGCGAGGAAGATGACAGTTGTTAAGCAGCCTGAGGAGAATTTGGTTTCTCGAGACAGAGAGGCCAAACAGCACAGCAAAAGAGCTTTGAAGAATTCTTTGCAGTTGGACTTCTCTGTGTGGTAGCAGCTTCCAGGCCATAATTTCTTCTGTATCCATTTCTGAATTGTGCTTTAAGGGGTCCAGGACACTGTAAGCACTTGGCAGCCCTATCATTGTATGTGGCTGTATTTGCAGACAATGTTTGATTAAATTCTCATTCAGGAGGAAGAAGAAGAAGGAGGAGATGAGAGTGACAAAGAAACAACTGCAGCTACCGGGCCAGATTTCAACTATCTTCTGAACATGCCCCTTTGGTACCTGACCAAGGAGAAGAAAGATGAGCTCTGCAAGCAGAGAGATAACAAAGTATGCTCCTTATTTTTCTTATAAAAGCATTACGTTTTCCTGTGATGGGTTAAGCTATGTGGCTCGCTCATGATTCTCACCTGTGATTCGCTTTAGGAAAAGGAGCTGGAAGACTTGAAGTGCAAGAGCCCCTCTGACCTGTGGAAAGAAGATCTTGCTGCCTTTGTTGAAGAACTCGATGTATGTCAGTGGTTCTGTGCAGATGACTGACTCCCTTGTAGCCTTATCCAGTTGTTATTTGAATTCTTTGCCATAACAGGAAACTACAAATGGAGATTTGTACGTCTTGCATGAAGTTCACTCCAGTAGGGGAATTAAAGCTTTTCTTGCCTTCCTAGGATAGGGTAGGAATACCTGTGTGGGGCAGGCAGTCCAACCACCAAGGAGGCTGTGGGAAGGAGGTCAGTTAGTGATCAATGAAGAGGAGTTCTAAGTGAGCCTGAGAGGAAAACAGAAAAAATAGCAGAGAGGGAAGCTTCATTTAAACTGATGATAGGAATTCTATCAGTGAGTTTAGAGCGTTTTCCTGCACAGGCTGTGATGGTGGGGTTTTTTCCAGCAGGACACTGGTTCTTATTCTCATGGCTGTGTCACTTCAATTCTGCAGGCAGTAGAAGCCAAGCAAATGCAGGATGAAATGGCAGGGATAACGGGCAAACCTTTAAAGGCAAAAGGAGGGAAACAAGGAGGGAAGCAGAAGGTGACAAAGGCACAGCTGACAGAAGTGATGCCTTCACCTCATGGCATAAGGGTTGTTCCTCAGATCACTGCAGAAATGAAGGCGGAGGCGGAAAAGAAAACTAAAAGGAAGATAAAGGTAAGAAATATACAGATGCTCCAAACACTTCTATTACATCCTCTCCAATACAGACGTTCTTGTTAGCTGAACTTAGCTGTGCCATTCAGCTTTCTGCAGCCTAGAAAACAGAAATACCCCTCCACCTGTGTTGGCCTGTAATCAGGTGCTGCTCGCTTCCTACAGATGATTCCATCTAACAGCTTTTCCAGTTACATTTGCACTGTTGATTTAACCCACCCTGTTTGAGTTCTGCATCCTCAACACGCCCTGAGGCCATGCCACCAGCACACAGAGGCAGTCCCAAAGCACATCAGGTGTGGGCACAAAGTTCCTGTTTTGTTGCGTTGGATTCTGCACTGTCAGTCACCTGACCTGGGGAATACTTGCCTGATTTACTCAGTAGCAATCAATTTCAGATGGTCTGTTTCACAAACTCAGATGTTCTACATTGCCAACTTTTGTACATGTAAACCAAACTTCTTTCTGTGCCTCTTCCAGTTGTGAGCTAACTTCCTATCTATTTGACAATATCTGCCTTTATCTTCAGAGTGAAAAAAATGAATCTGATGAGAAACAAGAAGGAAACTCATCTGGGGATAAAGAGCCCTCAAGCCTTAAGCAACGATTAGCACAGAAGCGTAAAGCTGAGCAAGGTAAACGTGTGTGTTATTCCATCATGGAAAGTGAGGGGAAGGGCGGCTGGCTTGGTTATCTGCCTCTTCCCAAAGTGCTGAGTGACATCTAGGATTGGTATGTTTGGAAAAAATAGGTGAGGGAGATATGATATGAAGAGATCCTGGCTAGCAGCCAAGCTGGTGGCATGGTCACTGTTTCTCTTGGACACTTCAGCCAGAATCCTCTGAATTCAATGATGTATTTTTAAGCTGAGCTCCAACTACTAAGCCTGACGTTGGGGTTCATCCCTTCTCCCCATGTTTTTCAGGCACCAAGAGGCAGACCACTCTACCATTTAAACCTATAAAGAAAATGAAGCGCAACCCTTGGTCTGACTCAGAGTGTGACTCAGAGTCGGATGATTTCGAAGTGCCTCCTAAAAGGGAGCGAGTGGTTCGCCAGGCAGCAGGTGAGTGCTGGCACAGGGAGAAACGGAGCAGAGCTGCTCAGAGAGATCCCAGAGCCGGCCAGAAAGCAGTTTTAAAGGCTTATTTCTCTTACTTTATGTAGCAATTAAATATTTCTAATCTTTGAGTAGATTTTCACAACGATCTTTCAAGGGAAAGCAGAGGAGAAATTATTGTTTTATATTAAGCAAATATAATGTGTTATAGCACATTATTAGTCTTAGCAAATCAAATGTGTTCTTGCCAAGTGGGCCCAGAATACACCAGCAACTTGCAGTCTTCTCAGTGTCATCCTCAGTATCTGCTTGGTTTTATTTGAGTCTTTTTAAATTAATAACTACATCTAAAACACTGGAAAGGAAGTTGAGCTGCTTAATACCAAGTGTGTTAAATGATATCTGTGTTATTTCTTCAGCCAAAATCAAGCCCATGGTCAATTCAGACTCGGATGCAAATCTTAACAGCTCAGATGAGGAATCTGAGTATCAGGGGAACAGTGAAAGCAACAGTGACTCGGATACAAACTGGAAAAAGAAACCTCCCAAGCCCAAAGCTGCCCCAAAGTGAGTATTTCTTCATGCAGGCACTGGAGATGAGCTGTGCTCGTACTGCTAACATTATTTAGTAATAGCTCTTTTTCTTAAATACACCTGTGTAGTAACCATCCGTTACAGAAATAATGGGTTTTGTGTTCTAGGGAAACCACGGAGAAAAAAGCTAAAGCTCCCAAGGAAAAGCCGCTGCCAGATGCTGTCCCTGGTGAGTCCAGGTCCTTCTTGTCCGTTTTCCTGTGCCAGTGCAGTTCACTGGATGCTGATCTCTGTGTAATGCCAACAAGGGCAGATATCAGAGTCACGCCAAGCACATAAACTGATGCTGGATTGCAAGCTGGTGTTGCTGCCCAGGATTTTGTCTGCTTCTAGCTTCTCTTTGTGATCATTCTGTTTTTTGATAGCTGTCATAAAGTTGAATGCAATTATTTCCTTCTGCACTGGTGTTTACAGCCAGGGTAGATCAGTTAGCTGTTTCAGACCTGCTTCCTCCTTTCTCTGTTCAGTTCGAGCCCAAGATGTTGCTGCTGAAAGTGTGAGTCAGGATCCTGCAGCTCCTTCTGTCTCCGTGCCTCGCAGTCAGGCCGTGCCTAAGAAGCCTGCAGCAGCTAAGAAGGGCAGCACTGCCAAAGGTAAGGCAGAGCTCGGGCTCTCTGAGCTCTGTAATCATTGAAAAGGTAATTCTGAGGTAGCAGTTACTCCTGTGGGAAACAAGTGAGTGGTTCTGTCAGGAGTTCAGTTAATGCCATGACAGATCTGCATTCAGGTGTTGTCATTCAGAAGTGGTTCGCTCGTTTCAACTTAGTTTGGAGATGTGCTGTTAGAAAATGTCAAAATACAGGTGAGAAACCTCAATAACTGCTCAGTATGAGATGGGAAATACGTTCCTTGCCTGTGCAAAAGTGCTGAAGGTGTAAGATTGGTTACACGGCTTGGAGACTGCAGAACTCCTCAGCTGGAAATGTCTGTAAATGGCTCTGCGTGCGTTTTAGTTTGATCCACTCGGTCCTCCAGGCAGATGAAGCCTCGTTGTTCATTACCTCAGTAAACTGCTGTCTTCCTAGAGGGCAGTGCTTCCAGATGAGCTGTGTGCCGACCTGGCGGGCAGCACCTGTGCTGGAAGTGAGATCTGTGAGTGAGATGAAAAACAGCAAAGTAAGGGTTCAAACACAGCGTTGTGTTTCAGATAACCAGCCGTCCATCGTGGATATTCTCACCAAGAAGAAGGCAGCACCAAAGCCCCAAAGGGCAGCAGTGAGGGAGGAGCTCCCACCTGAAGCCGCAGCCAAGAAGCCCGGAGCCCCCAGGGGGCGGAAGACCGCCAAAAGGCTGTCGAGTTCTTCTAATTCAGACTCAGATTTCGGCTCAAAGCCTTCCAAATCCACTGCAGTAAAGGTTTGTGCACTGCCACACGTTTGTGCTGAGGGGGCATTGTGTTATTCTGGTGGAAAAGTGGGCTGGAAGCAGCAGCTCATCTCGTCTCTGTGACTGATGTGGGGAGCTGGGTGAGAAGGGCACGCCGTGCCTGGCTGTGTGTCCTGGGCTGCTGGATTGGCCTCTCGGCCTGATGAGCAGCCCTACCTGTGGCAGCAGTGCGTGCTGTGCTTTGTGCTCAGGTGTGTGACTCACTTCTTGACTTCTTTCCCTCCAGAAAGCCAAGCGGGACGTGGATGACAGCTACAGCATCCATCTGACTGCAGGCAGCCCTGCAGCAGCTGCGCCCCGCAGCCGGCCGGGGCGCCTCAAAAAGCCTGTCCAGTACCTGGAGTCCTCTGATGAGGATGATATGTTCTGAGCTTTTATGAAGTTTTAAACAGTTGGGCTACGGACTAGCAGTGAGCAGAGCTCATGACAAACTTCAGCCAAGGAACCGGCGTCTCAGAGTAGGAATCTTTGCTAATTTAACCTCAGAAGTGTTGGATACAAGTGAATACAGAATATTTTTCTAGGTTTAGGATAATTCAGACTTGTTTATAAACAGGAGCACCTGCTGCCCTTTCTCCAAGCTAGTGCTGACGTGTTTCTCTTCTCCCTGTCAGCCAGGTGGAGGTTCTGGTAAGTCTTCTTGACTTGTTACAGTCATTTTAATTGCAAGACACATTTGTGTATCTCAAATCCTATAAGTTATATAGATGTTCCCCTTTTTAGACACCTTTAATAAAATATTTTAGCTTTTAACTCCACAACCAGAGACTTGACATGTGCCCCAGTAGCTCCATTTCTGCCATGCTGACTTTTAGCCTTTGGCTTTTTAAATCCAGCTTTGGTAATGGAGGTCTGTGCAGGCTTGTCTCCACGCTGTGCTGTGGTGGCACTTTTATCTCCTGACCAGCTGCCAAGAAGCCCAGAGCTCATCCTGGGGTAAGGGCTGCTGCTGCTGTGGAGGGAGCCCAGCATTGCTGGGCAGGCACCCATTCCTCATTGAGGGTCTTTGTGCCATCCTGGAGGGAAGCAGGCTGGTTATTCCAATGCTGCGTTGGAAAGCAGCAGGTCCCCATGCTGGGCTTCTCTGCTGCCAAACTCAGCGCAGGGAAAGTTGTGCAGAGCAGCTCAGCAGCGTGGAGCTTCTCGTGCCACTTTGTACCTGCGGGCAGCACTTCCTTCCCCTCCACTCCTCCGTGCTGTGAGCTGTGGGACCCCAGCACAGCTCCTGTTTTGTGTTCCTCAGCAAAAGTAGAGGAGGGTTGGTTTCCTCTTCCCCTCAGCAGTACTTCACTGGAGTAGGGCTAGTTGTGTTTTGCTTCTCCTGTGGGGCTGAGTGATATTTCTTAACTGTCTGTAAATATTTTGTGTTTTTCTTGTCTTTCTTGTCACTACCCTGTCCTTTTAAATATTTACATAATAAAAGTTTTTCTACTCGAGCTTTGTTCAACAAGAATGAGTTGTCCGTTTCTGTCCAGCACCTTTAACCCCTGCTGGCTCACCGGAGCCCTGCCTTTCTCTTTTCCCCTTCCTCAGGAGTATTCCAAAGCTATGTCACTGCAGCAACTGCATCCCCATTCCCAGCTCCTTCACTGAACTGGAGCTGAGCTGAGCTGCTCTGTGTGCTGTGTGCTGGGTTGTACGTGGAGCTGTGTGTGGGTCTGTGCCCACGGAGGGGACGGGAGATGCAGCGGCAGCCCCGCAGCCCGGCCCTGCTGTGCTGGGGCTCCTCCTGCAACCCGCCTGCAGCAGCGCAGCCACCCGGAGCGCCGCGCATCGCTTCTGCTCCCCTCGGGGCTTCTGCCGCAGCCGCTGCCCGGCGCCCCTGGGAGCCCCGCAGCCGCACCTCCCCGTCCCGCAGCGCACCGGGGGAAGCTGCTCCTTCCCAGCCTCTGCCCGCCGCCGTGCTGAGGCCTTCGAGCGAAAAACGGGAGCGCCGTACGGCGAGGAGGAGCCGCCCGCCCTCAGCCCCGTGTGCCGCGGTTCCCGGACGGACCGCGGGGCTCCCGAGGGCGATGGGCGCAGCGCACAAACGCGGCACCACCGCGGGCGCTGCGGGACCCCCCGCCCTGCACGGCATCCCGGCGCTGTCGGTGCCGCCGAGGAGCTGCGCTGGAACGCAGCGCGGAACGCGCCGTCACATTTTCCACCGCCGGGCTCTGGAGAGCGGCTCCGGCGCGTCCCCGCCGACGGCAGCGCTATTTGCGGCTCCCGCGGAGCGGGTTTGGGCACAGCACGCGGTGCGGGGCCGCTCCGCTCATCCCGACGTCACCCCGACGTCCACCGAGCGCTGCGCGCACGGAGCATCGCCGTGCAGCGCCGGGACCCCCCGGCCCCGCTGCGTTCCCCGCCCCGTCCGGGGCTGTAAGGCCGGCTCTCCGCCCCACGCGCGATGCGCTCCGCCCGCCCCCCCGGCGCCCCTCGGCCGCTGCCTCTAAAAGGGCTCCGGGCGGCGGCGGTGCCGTCATCCCGACACGGGGCGGAGAGCGGACGGCGTCGGACCGGAGCTCCGTCCGCAGGTACCGGGATGGGGGGCGGGGACGGGACCGGCGGTGCCGCGGAGCCGTCGCTGCGGTGCCGGTGCCGAACCTCTCGGGGCCGCTCGTCGGGGTGAATTTTTGCAGGGGCGGCTTTCGGCTCCTCGGACGGCGGGGACGTTCGGTGCCTTCGGGACCCGCCGGGCACAGCGTCCCCAGCGCCGCCCCCTCCCGCAGCGATGGGCGAGTGGGGCTTCCTGAGCTCGCTGCTGGACGCGGTGCAGGAGCACTCGCCCATGGTGGGCCGCTGCTGGCTGCTGGTGATGCTGCTCTTCCGCGTGCTGGTGCTCGCCACGGTGGGCAGCGACGTCTTCGAGGACGAGCAGGAGGAGTTCGCGTGCAACACGCGGCAGCCGGGCTGCAAACCGGTGTGTTACGACGCGGCCTTCCCGCTCTCGCATTACCGCTTCCTGGTTTTCCACGTGCTCGCTCTGTCGGCGCCCGCCGCGCTCTTCCTCATCTTCGCCGTGCACCAAACGGCCAAAGCGGGGCTCCCTGCGGGGCGACGCGCCCGACGGCTGCGGCGGTTCTACGCGGGCAGCGTCGCGCTCCGCAGCGCGGCCGAGATGCTGTTCCTGCTGGGGCAGCCGCTGCTCTACGGCTTCCGAGTGCCGCCGCTCTTCGTCTGCCGCCGCCGGCCGTGCCCGCACCGCGTCGACTGCTTCGTGTCCCGCCCCACCGAGAAGACCGTCTTCATCCGCTTCTACTTCGCCGTCGGTTTGGCGTCGGCGCTGCTCAGCCTGGCGGAGCTCGGCCACCTCCTGCGCAAGAGCCGAACGGCCCCCGAGCGGATCCCTACCCCCGGGGGGGCGGTTCCGCAGCCGCGCCCCCCGGTGCGAGCTGCCCTGGATGTGTGAACCGCGTGCGCCGTCGCTGCGATGAGTTGTGGCCGCGCTCAGCCTGGGGGGGGTCACAGGTCTGCATTGGTGTCAGGAAGCAGCCGTGCCCTGCTGCCCCCCTCCCTGCTCCCCACCCGGTTCCTGTTGTGGGGCAGCGGATGGGCCTCACCCTGCAGCTGCTGGAAAGAAAACGGGAGAGAAAGGAAAACAAGGCAGTGCTGACCACACGTGTCACGAGTGCGCCGGGGCTCTGCAGGCACCACACCCCACTGCACTCTGCCCATCCCCGCTTTGTTGGATGCATGGGGGGCAACGGGACCCCCCCAGTGGGGTCAGCATGTTCCCCCTTAGCCCCCCCGGTGCCCCACAGCAAGAACGAGCCGGGCATAGAATAAATAAACTTTATTCTGGAGCCATTCCCCCTCCCGTCCCCATGTCCTCCCCGTGCGGCCGCGCCGAGACCCGCAGCCCCCGCCCCACCTGGGGGGGGCCCAGGATAGGGGCCCGCCCGCCCCCCCCCGCCTCTAAAACCACTAAAATCTCAACAACAACAACAAAAAAAAATAAGTCATAATAATAAATCGTGTGACCCCCCCTCCCCCCCGCCCCCGGCAGCGCCCGCCGTGCCCCCTCCACCTGCACAGCCTAAAAACCCCTCCAAACTTTTACAAAGGTTTTAAAACATATTTATAGATATTTATAGATATTTATATATATATACTTTGATTTCTTTCTCTTTTAAATGACTCTGCTTCCTCGGTGGCGGGGTCGGCCGGGTCCCCCCCCCAATGGCCGGGCCGGGCCGGGGCGATGGCGGCGGTCGCGGTCCCGTTTGTGCTGGTGCTGGTGGGGCCGGGGGGGGGGGGGAGGCGTCCCGGGGGCCCCCGCGCCCCTGAAATGTGAATCAACCAAAGCACTGCAGTGCCCCGGGGTGGGGAGGGCCGGGGGGCAGCGCCGCTCCCACTGGGTCCGCTCCGGTGGGGGTCCCGGGGCTGTGCCGGGGGGGGGCTGCGAGGAGTCCGCCCCGGGGGGGCTGCAGATGGACCCCCCCTCAAGCTGTGTCCTGGTGCACGCCGGGCGTGGGTCACGGCGAGTGCGTGGCCGGGCTGCTGCGCGTGGAGCTCGGCGAGAGGCTGGGGCTGCAACTGCCCGGGGGGGGCCCCAAACCTCCTGTGCGGGGACCACCCGGCTGCCCCCCCAGTGTGTCCATGCCCTCCGAGTTCTCCAGCATCTCCTGGATGAGCGGCGGCATTGAGCCCGGGATCTCCATCTTCAGTGTGATCACCCGCTCGGCGCCTGCGGGGGGGTGGGACGGGGGGGTCAGCGGGGAGGGGGCTGCTGGCACCGCCTGAGCAGCGCTCCCCAGATCAGCATCCCCAACCAGCAGCTCCCAGCCAGCACCCGACTGGCAGCCCTATGCTGGCACTCCAGAATGAGCACCCCAAATCGGCACCCCGAAGCACTGCTCTCCCTCCCCACCGGCCCAGGGCCAAGGGGGGGCTGTGACCCCACCCCCCCACACTCACCCTTGGCGCTGATGCTGCGGAGATCTGTGATCTTCATCAGCATTTTGGGGAACATGTGGGGTTTGTTGGGCCGCCTCTTCCTCACGTAGATCTTCAGTGCCTCCAGCAGCGGCTCCTGCAGTTTGTCCACCTTGTCAGGCTGCTCCAGGTCCTGGCGGTCTGCATGGGGAGGGGGGGGGGGGCGCTAAGGTTATGGGGTCTGTGTGCCCCCCCATCCCACCCCTCCCCACCTGGTGCACGGCCACACCTGGCAGAGAGCACAGAGGGGTTTGGGGGTGGCCGTATGGTGAGGAGGGGCCGTTATTGTAGGGTCTCCTGGTTCAGCCCTGGGGCCAGGGGTGTCCCGCAGCCCCCCCCCCCGGCACCCACCCCCGCAGATGAGGCAGATGGCGCTCAGCAGCCCGGTCTCAGCATCGTCCATCTCCAGCGGCAGCAGCTGATTGGCGAAGGCGAACACCAGGTCTGTGAGCGGCCCAAAGCCGGCGTTGTGCATCTGCGTGCGGTTCAGCGTCAGCCCGTCTGAGAAGGTCATGGTGTCCTGCTCGGGGGTGTAGCGCGTGCAGATCCGCAGGATCTGGAGGGCAGAGGGGTTGGGGGGCTCAGCACCCATAGGTGCAGCGCCCGACCGCAGCGCCAGCCCCGTCCCCATCTCCATCCCAGCGCCAGCCCCACGCCCACTCTGTTCTCAGCCATCTCCATCCTGTGCCCGCCCCACTTCCAGCCCCCTCCTCACCCCCATCCTGTCTTCAGCCCCATCTCCGTCCCCTCCCCATCCCCACCAGGATGTCCAGGCAGGCGGCTTTCAGCAGCGTGATTTGGTCGGCGATGGTGAGCGTGGTGAAGCCTGGCAGCTGCTTGGCGAACTCCACCGTCTTGATGATGCACTTTGTGGAGAGCTCACTGAACTTGTCCCACAGGTCGATGTCCAGCGACACGCGCTGCTCCGAGCTGTTGTTCTGTGGGACAGAGCAGGGGTTCAGCTCCCTGCCAGCCTGTGTGCGCTGCAGCTGCTGGCACCCGGTGCATTTGCTCACTCACCGTGGTGTATTTGCCGAGCTGGCACAGCGCAGGGAACGTCTCCTGGTGAGCTTTGCGGACCTTCTCGATCAGCTCCTCCACCTCAGGGGTGATGATGTAGCTCTCTGAGCACTCCGTCTTCGGCACGTCCTTCTTCTTCTTATTGCGGTCATTGCGGACGGCTGCAGGGATGGCACTGTCAGTGCCACCAAACCCCCCCCACGAGGCCCCCGGTTTCTCCTCCACCCACAGATTTTCTTCACAGCCACCTCTGAGTGGATCTGGAGTGGGGGGACAGCCGCTGGGACACGGCGCTGAGGCAGCAGCTGGGGGGGCACAGAGCCCTGGAGGTGCAGTGGGTGCTGCTCAGCGCCAGCGGGGGGGCCCACAGCAGCGCGCAGATGGGGCAGGACTTCCCGGCCCCGACTGATGACCCCCCTGTGGTGCGGGGGGTGCAGCCAGGCACCATGACAACTGGCACAGACAGCACCATTTATCTCTGACATCATCCATCACGTGTTGCCAGGCAACGGGCAGCGCTGTCACACCAGCAGGGTGCTCCCCTAGCATAACCCCCCCCCAACCAATGGGGGCAGCCGGGATCGCCCACAGCACGGGGTCACCCACCCCCTCACCCCACCCGTCCCATCCCACACTCACACTCCTTGGACATCCCGACCTCGAAGCACTTCTGCAGGCGGCAGTACTGGCAGCGGTTGCGCGTCACCTTGTTGATGATGCAGTTCTTGTCCCGGTGGCACGTGTACACCATGTTCTTCTGGATGCTGCGGCGGAAGAAGCCCTGGGGGCACCCAGAGAGCTCTGGTCAGTGCTGGCACAGCATGGCATGGCACAGCACGGCACGGCACAGCACGGCATGGCACAGCACAGCACAGCACAGCACAGCACAGCACAGCACGGCACGTCCATGCAGCTCTCACCTTGCAGCCCTCGCAGGCGCTGACGCCGTAGTGGTACCCCGAGGATTTGTCCTGGCAGACGAAGCACGGCTTGTAGATGCGCGGCAGCGGCGGTGGGGAGGGCGGGCTGGGCACGATCTCCTCTGAGCTGGTGCTCTGCGTCTCCACGGCTGCGGGGAGGGCAGCGGTCAGAAGCTGCGCAGCCCCCAGAGGGGACACCCCCTCCTCCCCCCAGGGCCGCTGCCCCTCTGTGTGCCGTAGGGATGGGTGGGGGGGGGCTGCCCTGGCTGCGCACGGGGATGGGAGACGTGAGCTGACGTTTCCAGGGCACGGGGTGATGACAAAAAGAAATATAAAGGGAAAAGAGGGAAAAAAAGAAAAAAGAAAAACAAATAGAAAAAGCAAAAAAAACCCAAAAACCAGAAAAATCCAAAGCAGGGCCCAGGAGCCCCCCCCCTCCATGGCTTTGATGCAGTGCAGTGCGTGCGGGCACACACGTGTGCGGGGCCACGTCGCCCACCGCCCCACAGCCCCACAGCAACGTCGGTGCCGCTGCACCCCACTGCGCCCCACAGACGGCAGCCAGGCACGGGTTAAGCTCAGCTCCTCAGGATGTTTGCGAATGTTTTGCTTAGGGCCGAGCCAAGTAAACCAGTCAGACAGGATATGAAAGGCCGGGCCGGCGGGGAGCCCACACCGCACCCCACACAGGGACCCGCGCCCCATAGACGGCCCTGTGCCCCAAATAGGAGCCGTGCCCCGCAGAGTCCTGTGCCCACAGAGCAACTCACGCCCCTTACAGGGCCCTGTGCCCCACAATGGGATCAACTCCCCGAGGAGAGCCCTGTGCCACAGAGGGCCCCGCAGCACCACCAGCAGTGCCGGCGCGTGGGGTGGCAGGGGGTGGCAGCGGGGCTGTGGGCGCAGCGGCTCTGAAGGGGGGTCGGGTGGGAGGTGCCCCCCCAGCACTGCCCTGGATTGGGGCTAACCGGCCACAAGGCACCGGGATGGGGACAAGGGGACAACGGCACCCACAGCACCGCCGTCCCACGACGCAGCCACGAGGCTGCAGGGCTGGGGGGCAGCGATGGCGGGCGCTGAGCAGCACCGCATCCACCGCCCCCCCCACCTCCCCCCTCAGCGCAGCCATCACCGCGGCGCAGCCGCCGTCCTCCATCACCGACCGCCTCTGTCGGATGATTTAAGGACCTCCTCACAGAGCTGTGCTCACAACACGCATCTGACGCTGCGGTGCCGGGGGG